>JAWWMK010000001.1:14678201-14744734 GCA_035047105.1 Galeopsomyia nigrocyanea
AGTAGGGGAATTTTTACCGTGACGATCTGTAATTTTTTGGGTGCTGCCACAGTGTCCCAGGTTTACCGTGACGATCAACATAATATTTCAGAGAAATTTCTTTCCGTGTATTGAGAAAAATTTGGATTTTTCTAATTGTTACATTGAATAAGTAACTATTTTCCAAGACTTTTAACTTGGAATGGGATAAATAAAAAATCATTAATTTGCAATTTTTAAAAAGACACTTACTCAAATAATTGTAACCAGAAAAAAAATGTATCAATCTAACAAAATCCTAAAACTCACCAACCGATAAAGATCATCCATATCACTCGAAACAAATCTCAAATCAAATCCAATCATCGCTAATTGATGTTTTTCACACACACGAGCCGCACCGGTTGCGGCACTCGCGCGTGCACGCGATCGATTAATATTTATATTCGCCAATAAGCGAGATAAGAAACATCATTCCCTCTCACGTCATAGTGTCGAGTCACCGCCCCTCAACCTTATAGCAGATTTAACGAGGCTATTTCTGGAGGGCACACAGCAACAAAAAAAAAGAGAGAAAGAAAGATAAAAAAAAAATAGGGGCAGCCGGCCTCGTGCGAGGATGAATAATGATCCGCGATAACCGATCGCCGCTGCCACGTGGTCGAGGAGTTTCTTGTTTTTAAATTTGAAGTCGTCGTATTGGTTGTTGAGATTCTTTTTTGCGGAGAATGTTAAAAGTTTGCTGAAGTAGATACGTATTGAAGGTATTATTGGCGATGGGAAATATAGTACTTTGATCGTCATTTTCAAGAAATTGTCTCATGAATAAATAAAATGAATAAGAAGTTTGCAGATATATTTGAAATGTAATAGCTCCGAAATCTTATAAATTAATTGAAAAGTTG
Source organism: Galeopsomyia nigrocyanea (assembly GCA_035047105.1). Lineage (NCBI taxonomy): Eukaryota > Metazoa > Arthropoda > Insecta > Hymenoptera > Eulophidae > Galeopsomyia > Galeopsomyia nigrocyanea. The sequence goes on from JAWWMK010000001.1 coordinate 14,679,086, forward strand.
AAAATCTAATTCAAACATCGAATCGTATCAAACAACCACTCATACGAAAATTTTAATTTTACTCGCAGTATGGCAAACTTGACGTTCCCTCCTCTTATTTCATTGTTCGAAATTTATGTGAACAATTGGTTGCTAAGTCTGCCAGTAGGTGGATTTTACTCATATCAAGTAAGTTCGTCACTTATACATTTTAAATTAAGTATTAAACGTAACCGTAGTAAAATAAAACTATGTAGTTTGAAAAAATTTCCGTATGTATTGGTGAATACGGAGACGGACTCGTAATGCAATTCCTGCAATTCCTAATGGACTCGTTTTACAAATATAAATATAATATAATTCAAAATGGTAAAGTATTAACCAAAAGCCTATTTTCTACAATTTTCCTCCAGGAAATTTCACAAACTATACAAATCTTCATTATCACATACAATCCGCAAGCGCCAAGAAAAATAAAACGACGATATTAAACAGCGCGCGACGAAAGTCGATATAATCGGCGCATGAATATATATTTTTTTCGACTCCCTCTTTGGTTCGCATTGTCGTCACCCTCTCTCTCTCTCTCTCTCTTTCTGGCGGCATATAGCAATTATTACGGTCGACTTTCGGCTCTTTCTTATATATCAGTGGCGTGTATATGGAATTGTAAAGGGAAAAGACGGAGACAATGGCTGCCGCGAGAGAGGAGGGAACTTTAGAAAGGTGAGCTGAATCGGAGGGAAGGAATTGTCGGTGGCTTGTCTGCGTTGTAATGAGTTGGAAATCATCGGGAGAAAGAAAGAGAGATAAAGATTCTCCCTTTTTTTAAAATTTTATTGTCATCCGCGGGAGCGAAGAAATTTGAAAAGGTATATACGACAATTGTTTTGGATAAATATATATGGGATAGAATTGTGAGAAAAAATAATTGTCTGGATATATTTTAACGATGATCGTCATTCAAATGAAAAATTTCAAATCGAAAAAAAAAATTACAAAGCTCTCTCTACCCAAAGCAAACATTCGCACGAATGCACATTAACAACAGCGGATTCAAGTAGCACGAGTCTGGCACACACAGACGAATAAATTCATAGCAATCGTAGCTTGGTAAATTAGAGAAAGAGAAACGCCAATGATTTATCGACGTTAACGATCGTGGCACAAGGTATACGAGAGCAAAAGTAGCGCATGGAGGGTAATAAAAGAAAGGAAGAACGCGCGTGGCGTAAGAATAATAATTGACATGGGAGATAAACGTTAGCTGCAGCATAACCGACTCATTGGAATACGAAATTACGCAGATATAAACCAATTCTCTTCACAAAAAAAAAACGAAAAATTGAAAAAGCACATCGACACTTAATACAAGAAAAGCTCGAACGTCGTCGTCGACCACACTATCTCTCTCTCAGGATTTTTGAATTTAGCGAGGCGTATCGCGCCTCCAGAGTACCACATTGATTGAAAGCGCTATCTTCGGCTGCTGGGAAAAGCATGTATATACGTATATATATATACACATATACACGTACCGGCAACCCCCTCCGCGTGACTAATCATGATAGTTCCGTTTGGTAACGGCGGGGACACGCGACTGCTCTTCGGTTCCGCTTCCGGCGCGTGGCTGCTACTCTCTCTCTCCCTTTGTCTCGTTCGATTTTTTTCCATCTCTCTCTCTCTCTCTCTTGCGTTTTATCCCACACACATATACACGCGTGTGCGTTTCGTTATTATAGTCTTTTCGTCTCGGTCTTTATTACCCTTTATTTTTTTTCGCGAAACGATGCTTATAGGAGATGATGCTCTGCTCGTAAATTGTAATTGCCGGTGGGAGATGTTTGGCGCCTTTCTTTCGATTCTTTCTTTTTTTTTGTTCGTGCGAGGGGGAGGGTATAACGATGGAAAAGTATGCTGTGATGTATCGGTAAGGGTCGCGGGAGTTTACTGACCGTACGGTGTTGAATTTTTTTTTTACGTGGGAGTTGAATTTAATGTATTAATTTTTAGTTGACAGAGAATTTATGCATGAAAATGTGAAAAGGCGTTATAATTACACAATTTAGAAATACGAAATTATTTTGATATAGTCGATTGATTCTCGCACGGTTAAGTATTCTGAATTCTAAAGTTTGCTTAGATGATTATCGTGCATTTGGCGCATCCTATAATCGTGATCTGTAACTTCAATAATGTTGCTCTCTCGTTTACTCGATCATATTTTAGAAATATAAGAAAAACTACGCCTGCATTAAACATTCAAAACTGAACACAAAAATCCCCCATTTTTCAACAATAAAAGTATCCATCCGCAACGAAGTAAATTCTACATATTCGATTCAGTCAACAAAAAAAAAAATAAAATAAAAGAAGATACGCAAACACAATGCAAAAAGGTACGATGACCCGAAGAATACATCTCGCAAAAGAGCGTTTCCTCACCCTCTCAACAGTAACAACAACAGCGACACACACACACGTACGCATAGCGAAGGAGAGAGAGAGAAAAAAAAGGACACAACGGAAGCGAAGAGGGGGCGCGTGGCGCTGGGCTTTTGTAACGTTGTGCCTGCAAAAGGGAGCAACGTTGAAAAAGAAGAGAGAGAGAGAGTCGCTGGCGGCCATCCCCCCGGGTTAACCGATACCGGCAATTATCAACGCGTCGACCTCCCTTCGCACGGCCTTTTAATGCCGTATCATCGTCGAGGATGGGCTACCAAACGTGTATAGTGTATAGTGTGTGGACTTTTCGACGATAGGGCATATCGTTTATCTCCTTTGCCTCGCTCTCGGATTATTATTCCGTGTAATTGAGTGTGCGCGAGAGAGAAAGAGCAGCGTGACTTTGATGTTGTAATTGTCAACTTTTTTTTGACAGTTCGTTTGTAGTGGCGGAACAAAATTTTAGTTTTAGAGAATTCCGCGCGAGGATACTTTCGTATGAGTTTCAATGCTAAAGATTTATAAACGTTAAATAATATATAACTGATAGAAGCCTTAACCATTTAAAATTTTAGCTCAAGTTCAACCATATAAATTTATTAACAACACTACATTAAAATATCCCCATAAACCATACGAGCCGCGTGCAGTTTCCCTTTCGAGTATAAGGGAGGGATATACTTATACAAAAGTCCCTGTACGTGTATCGAAATCTGGTACGCGACGTAAGTACACGTACATATATACATATCGATCGACAGAGCCGCAAAAGGCGTGGGAATTCACGGGGAAAGAAGCGTTGCATTAACAATTACGAGGAATGAAGTTGTAACACAATACACACACAAAACTTCGCGGCTATTGTATTTTTATATAAGAAACTCTCGCAGCGAATATCACGATGAGCTATTAAGAACGTCGACTTTATTTTTTGGCCACGCGCGTATCGAATCACACGTGCTATGTATATAGCAGTAGTTTTGTTTAAGAGATGGGGATGAACTCGCACGAGGGGTGTAAGTGTGTGTTGATTCTCTGGTGGTATTGTCCAATGTGTAATGCTAATACCTGATCAGTGTTGTATAGATGGTGGGATACTCAAGTGAGCGTTAGAAATGGAAATGACTTAGCGGTGTTTATTTTTTTTTTTTGCGTGTGAATGCACGGATGATCATTTATCATCGATGAAGATCGATTATTGGAATAAAAAAAAAGTTGTTGAAAATTGTTGTATAAAAAAAATATTCGAACATAAGTAATTTGACGTCTAATGTGGGTATAATGGAATCAAATGCCCTGTTGACTTGGTGCAAACATCGATCAGGAAAGCAAACATGTACTATACCTACTTTCGTGTTTGTATTGTCACGTGAAACACGTGTCACAAAGTTTGTCGTGAATATGATGGTTTTGTTAATTCATTCCAATTTGTCCATTGCTATACTTTTTTTGGTATAGTGACGAAGCTTTTAGTGAAGCTCTGAGTTGACGGAGCTTTACGAGTTTGGAAACTACTGATTTTTTAATTTAAGAGTATAGTGTTAAATCCGACATTGTCTAAATGTTGCTTATTAATTCAATCTAATTTTAAATTTAAATGCGAGCATATTTTATTGTTTCATTCGTCAAAGCTTGAAAAAGTTACAATGAATAGATAAACCGTCTCTCAGTATTTTCTATTTTTGTATATTGTATCAAAAATACTTTGTTGGAAAAAAGACAAATTCTAAATTTAATATTGAAAAAATAGTTTGAACTGTAATTAAAAAGTTTAGTACGCTCGTACCTTTGTGCTCGCCCTCCAATTTTAGAACGCATAAAATGCAATATGAGCAGTTGAAATCAATGCAACTACTCCGGCCAAAACGCTACATCATTTTTTTAATTATATATTTATAATAAGCAACAAAACTTGTGCAGAACTCAAGCTTTCAGTGACCGATGAATTTATAATCAGTTTAGAAACAGAACCTCTAAAAATACAACGCCATTTTTCATCGATAAACGCAATATCATAAAACAAACGCCAAGAAGCGTCATATTTAAACACAAAACGCCAAGCTATCTCCGTTACAACGAGGCCTTAAACAATGTCTCTTACAAGAGTGTACAAAATCGATACAATCCTCGTCGAAAAAAAAAAAAAGAAAAATCGCGGCATCCTCTCTCGCACTCTCCGCAGAAAAGCGAGAGAGAGAGAGAGAGAGAGTGAGAGAGACATTAAAGATCGCGCTTGAAGCTTTACTCGTCTGCAGGCGGCTCGGTGGGCGCAGATACGCTTGTAATCCAGCAGCAATCCTCGCTTGGCTCTAACTAGGTGTACATCCTCTCTCTCTCTCGCTCTCGCTTGCGATAGGAGAGAGTGTAGAAGGAACGGAAAGGCAGAGAGAGAAAAAAAAGTAGCGAGAGAGAGAGAGAGATTGAGAGAGAGGGAGCGATATCCCACGACGATGAAGGGAGGGTTGCTCTCTCTTTCTCTCTCGCTCTGGCTGTTGTGCATCCGGAGGGAGGGTGGGGGTTGGGTCTGTCGTCATGGATACCAACCGAGAGAGAGAGAGAGAGAGAGAGAGAGAGAGAGAGAGAGAGAGAGAGAGAGAGAGAGTGAGATAGAAAGAGCAGCGTGCGGCTAAACCCACCTCTGCAGCAGCAGCCACCGCCGCCATCATCGGCTCAAACCAACATACCCACCATCTTGCCGTTTCATCTCGCTTATCTGTATCTCGCACACACATACCTATATGTACAATTTTTCTCGGTAGAGATCTCTCCCTTAATGTCGAGAGGTATGTTTTGGAATTTTAACAAGGGTGAGGGATATTTTCTTTTTTTGCAAAAGGTTTAATGGATTTTGAGTGGACTTTGTGGAGCTTTCTATTTTCGAAATGTTTTGGATAGATGATGGAAGAAAATAGATTTGAAAAAAATTTGGTAAATATTTACTAATCCCATCGCCTTGTTGAACCTTCACGTAAAAAATTAGTTGTTAAATCTACCACTAGGTATACCTATGTATTTTCTTCATTTATATCAAAGAATATATTCTTCATTTATATCAAGTAAATTTATTACTCATACTCTTGAAACGCAGTTAGTTCACACTTTCACAAATTACCGTAGATTGAAGTTTCTTTAATTTTCCAAATATAATATAATTGGGTTAACTTTAAAAAAAAAAATTCAATACCTACGATTAATCATTACTCCATCAAACAATGAAGAAATAAAAAGATACGAGAGAAGCATCAAGAATAAAAAAAAGTAATTGAAAAGTTATCAGCGGAAATAGTGTGTTTTCAAAACTTTCCGATACGCGACGTTGACCTTTCTAGCTTTCGCCTGGATATAGATTGTTTTTCTGGCTCGGCGCATCGCGATGCTTTATTCATCGGAGAGGTCCATTTTATATCCCTTTCTCTCTCTCTCTCTCCCCCATCACACAACGGCAATGAAAATCGCTTTTACTGTCCGTTTTACATCTCTCTCTCGAAAAAGATACTGTCAAACGTATATAAAACGGAGAGATTTCATCGTATTGATTATATCATATTCAATGTGTTTATTATCTGTCATGCTTTGCATGAATTCTCATAAACGTCGATACGTACATGTCGAGATTTCAGATAAATTTTAATTATATATCTGTATATCAAGATCTTCAAATCCTGATAACTTACCACATCGATACATACACACACGCACACACCTGTCGAAAATGAATTCCGAGTTTACGCGCGAGAGAGAGAGATACCACCAACGTCGTCGTCGTCGTTGTGGTCGAACGAAGCTGCGATAACGTGATTTACACGTCCTCGCGCGCGCGCCGGGGAGTAATTAATGTCTCTCGACTATGCTGCTGCGAAAAGGAAGAGAGAGAGGGCCGGGAGTTTGCTTTAAAAAACAATCGGAAATCGACGACATCGAGAGAGGCGGCGGATACTCGCCCGTCGTTGTATCGACGCTCTCTTTCCTACGAAGCTACACTCTGCCTTGACAAATTACGTTTGCGCGGTTTCTTCTTTTCTTTTCTTTTTTTTTTTTCGTCAAGTTTTGCAGTCGAATTTGTAAGAATTGTAAAGTGAATTACATCTGTGGTTTTCTGATGTAAGCGCGTGAGTACACTACAAAAAATAGTTCTTATTTTGAGTATGCAGGAAATTTAAGAGCTTTCGTGTTGTTTGTTTTTCTCGTGAGTATTTGCAATTACCAGGATTAACATTGCATGGGACTTTTCTTGGCATAAGGAATGAGACCTATTCATTTCTAGACCAATTTTCCAGCTGCTTCATTAAAAAATCATTATGTTCTTAAATTTGCTGCATACTTACTTTAAGAACATACCTTCTTAATTTAAGAACTTTTTGTAGTGTACATTTTCGTGATTTCGACTTATGTTTTTTTTAAATTTCAAATGAAAAATCGTTCTTGAAATTGATATTAAAATCGTTATTCGTATTGAACAAGAACTAACAATAATTTAAACCCTTTGAAAATAATTTACCAATTTTACAATTACAAATTCGATTCGAATTTAAAAAAACACATAAGTAGAAATCACGAAAAAGATACGTACATAAATGAGCAAAAAAAAATTTTTTACATGACTAAAACAAAAATCTAAAACTCACCTGTGATAGAAGTGGTCGGCGAGATAGTCGAAGGATTAGCTCTCGGCGGCGGTGAAAAAGCACCAGCCAAATAACCACCGCGATCGGCAAGTGCTTGTTTGGCCTTTTCGACGCTCTGTTTGAGCTGTTGAAACGTACTGCCACAGCTGAGACCGCGATACGGCCAATTCTCCTGTTTGACGTTACCCACGGCTACTCCGTTGCTCGATGGTGTACTCGCACTTTGCGCTGCTACTCCTGCCGTCGTCGCGTTTACCGATGCTGTGGTCGCACCTCCACCGCCACCACCGGCCGCTCCTTTTAAATCGAGCGCACCTGCGTACGAACAGCTAGCGCTGTCGTACATCACCAAAGCGCCCCTAGAATTTATGGTTTTTTTTAAATTTTGGTTATTGATATTGTGGTTGGATGTGCATATTTAATTAATTGGAGTTGGGTGCGATGAGTGAGTTGAGAGGTTTTTTTTCTTAAATTAGTGGTTTGAGTAGTTTGACTTGAAGAAAATGACAAAAATTGTTGTTTGGTTAGAATAGTAATTGAAATTTATAAGTATATATGATAGCATATATCGTGATGTTTTCATCAGCGCAAAAAGACAAAGTGACAAGTGGTTTCATAAGGATATAATAATGTATATAATAATACTTGAGCATTTCAATCTACGAGATTCAAATCTCCTTCGTATAATACAACAGTCAGTATCCATCTAGAGATAATAACTTCGACTAAAATATATTTCTATCGTAACAAAAATAATAGAATCTCAAATAATAAACACCAATCACAATCACCTCACAATAGAATATCAACAAAAATCACACAAAAGCCCTACCTCTATGCAAAACTCACGATACAACGCCGATTGAAATCAACGTAACTTCATACCAAACTATATAACGAATGAAAAGAAAAAAAAAGTAAAAACACACCACGCAAATTATAATTCGCTGACGTGCAGTTCAGCGAGAAGCATTCATTAAAAGCACTCGAATATAGCACGTACAATGTATACTCGCTTAATTTTTTCCAACGTTTTGCAGATCGCGCGCATGCATGCATTTGAGTGCATGTAATTGTATCATTATAGCCGGCGAACACACACACACACCACGCGAGAGAGTGTATATATGTATAGCCTCGTTCGCAAAAGAAGAAATGAATGAATGTATAACTGCTGAAGGTATGATGCAAACGTCATAGTTGAATTTGATTTATTTTTTTATAAATTATTTCTTAGGTAGAAGGATAACTTTATTTTTTAGAGGAAGAGATCGTACGAACGTAAACGTTATCTAATGATTCGTTCGTTCTCGTGTAGTAATTAAGTAATTTATTCACGAGTTTACAAACGTATCATTCGGATATTCTTTACCTTCGATTGAACGTCTCAATTATAGCGTTTACGATCGTTCTTTAAATAAAAATGTGTTTTTTTTCCTCGGTTGATCTCTACAACAATATTATTTTTCAAATTAAACATGTTCATTCAAAGCTATGTGAAAAACAGCTTAAACCACATATTGTATTCTGTTCTAGATAAACCCAAACAAACATTAAAAAAATACCGCTCGGAAAAATAAATAAATAAATAATTTCGATCATCAAGCAAGACCGCGCAACACAAACAAAATCACATTATATATCCTCGCTACAAGAATCACATCACCCATCACTTCGTTAAAATCACTCGCGTACTCCTCGCACGAAACCAAAAAAAAAATTATCTACCTGTACGAAATCGCGGCCTGCCGCGTGTTCACGATAAACCAAGAGAAAAAAAAAACACACACAACGATCCTAGTATCGTCGTCGTCGTCGTCGTCGGGCATAACACACAAAACACACTGCGGTCTGTGAGCTCGGCGCGGCGCGCGCGCGGGCACATGAACGTCGTCTGCGTCTGCGGCGGCCAGCAAATTGCCTGCTTCCGGGCCTCATTACATCACTCTGTTACTCTGTTAACGCTCGCCGGAAACTCCCCCCTACCTCCCTCCTCCTCCCGCCATAGTAGTAGTCGTCGTCGTCGTTGTCGTTCGTCACTAAACTCACTGTGTGTGTACGTAAGAGAAGATGTATGTATGTGTACATGTAATGTACACATTATTTTAAATGCAATGGAAAATTAGAGTGTCAGAGCGAGACCTGTGCGTTGTGGTATCGACGAGATACGAGATTATGATAGAATATTCAGGTGTGGGGCATGAGCTGATGCGATGATCTGTGCAACTTGAGACACGACACACTATTATATGCGCACTGCGATTTGTCTTTATACATATCTTCCGATGTGGGACGTGAAGATTATCGCGTTTGGCTAAGATGTAGTTCAGTGTCGTCAAGAGTACGGGGACTCGTTCTTTTGATTGATTTGCAAGATACATGAAGAGTATTTTTGTTTCGTTGTCAGTGTATTATATAGGCTCGGTGATGATGTATAATTTTCTGAAAGTTGTTTTGATACTTAGAAAAGACGATTTCTTGATATGTGCTTGGAAGGACAAGAGGAGATTAAGTAAGCAAGCAATAGAAAGATGGCTACTTAAACTGTCAATCGAAAAGTGCGAGGATATATTATATTAATTTTTTAATTATTGTTACATCGATAACAGTAAATAGAAAATAAAAATATATGTATGTTTTTCAAATAAGCTAACTGTCAAGTCACCTAAACCCTTTCTATCTATAATCACATATATCTGACCCATACATTATGCAGCTTAAAGAATTAAAAAAGAAAGAAAGAAGAATCGCGGAAGAGATGATACGCGGCTCACACACGTGGATTTCTCGCGCGGTGTAACGGTGCTTGACTCGTGCTTCTTCTTTGTTTTTTTTTTTTGCGCCACGCTCTTTTACGCCTACTATTCGCGCTTTTTCTCCTTTCATTTTTTCGCCCTCCTCGGCCCATTATGCTCTCACTTTTTTTTATATTTATGCATGAGGGGTCGAGCGTTGCAGACTTGCACTTTTTTTTGTAAGGTGCTGTGATGATGATTTTTGAATGATGATGTGGAATTCGTAATGTTTGAGAGTGTGTGTTAAATTTGTATTATGTGTGGAATTGTTATTTAATTACTGAAGTAACACTATCGTGATTTCCTGTGTGATGACTGATAAATTTTGTTTCATAATTTTAAGAAAGATTTGAAAGAACATATCGGTTGTCGACGGAACCGAGTTTTGTGGTATCAATGTAATGATTTTATGGTTTTCAAGTTCAAGATCACGCGAGACTTAAGTTTTTCTTTTCAGGGAGTCAAAATCTAAATTTTGTATTTTGTTGATCGGTAGACGATTTACATATAATAACAAAACGCGTCTACTTTGAAGATGAAAAAGGACTTGTTGAAGACATGTAACTGAACTGAATATGGAATAATGAAAATCTAACAAAATGAAAATCTTTGTGCTTATAGAAAACCATTACTAGATGTATGGAGTATCGATGAAAAAAAAATTTTCTGCAATAGAAGTTCAGCTCACAGAAAATTTATTTGCTTACGTCAATACAATTTGATAAAATTGAATATTTTGTTAAAACAAATATTATTTTTTTCTAAGTATGGGTTTTTAAGTTTCATAAAATAATTATTCAGTTTACAAGAATACAAATCTTTCCCATGTAAAACAATATAATTTAATACAAACAACGTAACTCGCCCCCCATAAACCTAACTTTAGCTTGCAAACCAACCAGCTATATCGGAAAACTATAAATATAATAAAACATTGTCGTATCGAAAACAGAATTTCGCTACCCGATATACCGAACCCAAATCTCTCTCATCCGAAATAAATCATCGTATATGTACACAAGGCAATTCTATAAATAAACGAACGAGCGCGAGAAATACGAAAATGATATCGCGTTACATTGTCGCTTTTTTGGCGTTGCATAAATTTCGCGTGTCTATAGTACTCGCGGAAAGTATCAAGGCTTCGCGATCACCACCAGCAGCGCGCCGTCGCGACACTTGTACACGTCGCTCGCTCGTCGGGTATAGCTTATACGCGTGCAGCTGCGATACACTATGCAAGCCAAATTACCCGTAACGGGCTCTCTCTCTCTCTCTCTCTCTGCTGCTGCTCGTTTATTACCACTTATTTTACAATTTGCATGTGGCACATACTCGCGCGCGCGCACATACATACACTACAGGCCGACGATTCGTGACGGACAATCCACGATTTTGTGTTCTCTTGCTTGCTTTTGTGTATGTGTGTGTGGATATATGGATGTACGTGTTTCATTCAGGAAAATGCTCGGAGCTTTTATTTGTTTGTTTGCTCGGTTTGGTCGTTCGGTAATGTGTGCTTTTTTATGTAAGTGCCGGTGATCGAGATGTTAGTTATGCAAGATATTTTTTTTACTGCGTTTGTTTTACTGATTCAATTTTTTTATCTGTTTTACTAAATCAAATTAAACTTTAACGACTGAATTGCAATTATTGTATATTATTCAATTTCGAATACATCAATTGATACTTATTTAAAAAAATACATCCAAACGATAAACAATAATGACCGTGTTTTAGAGTTGAAAAAAATCATGCTGATGTACAAGAGACTCGTCGATATTTTAAAGATACTGGCTAATGTTATATTGATAATTTAGTTCATCCATCTCCCGATGGTCGGAAATTCATTTAGTCTGATTAACCATCAAGTGAATGTTTTATTTTTAAGGGTCAAGTCTGAAATACATAAATCACTACTACAAATTTGATAAAGTCAGAAATTATTGTATGACATTTTGCTATTATTCGACGTATTACATAATCATCGTTACAAATCGATAAAAAATCTTATCTCAACGGCTAAAACCTTCAATGATAACTATATAAATAATAGCACCTAAAAAATAAGTGGACCCGATAAATACTATTTTAAATAAAGCTTCTTCAAGATTCAATTACCACAAGATCCAGCATCATCAAATTCAATCGTTAAATTGAAACCAACGCAACAGACGACAGGTATAACAAAACGACAAAAAAAAAGAAACAGAGAAAAGTGACAACGAGAGAGAGAGAGAGATTTTCAAGCGAAACAGTAGGCTACACTAATCATCCGCTCGCTCGCTACGTATACGCGAATGATTTATGCATTGGCATGACCTCTTCATACATCAGTGTTTACTTTAATGATCGTATATCACGTATACCTGCTGCGCTAAATCTACGCGTGCAAGCGATTTATTTTCGAAATTACCGTGTGTTTTCTGGCTTCCGTTTTGAATACTCTCGCATGCGGGAGAGACTGTGTGTATTGCGAGATTCGCTTTTTTTTCTCTTCAGTTTGACTTATATCGTTAAGGTTATCATTCATATTTTGCAGAGAGTTGTTGTTGATATAGTTCGTGTACTTGTAAGGCATTTGATTTTTTGGTGAGTACTAATTGTTCAAACATAATTTTCCTATGAAGCTCAAGCTACGCATGCAACGTATTAGCATACAAAAAATACAAATCAAAACTCACCGTCAGCACGGGGAATCTCCACGTTTTCCGTAACACCTTCGTGATTCCTTTCTTAACCTATCTCTGTTTCTCGTCCGTTGTTGTTTTTTCTCAACACAAGTCACCGAGTCACTTCATAACCACACGCTTTACACTTTACAGTAGTAAGTCCCAATATAAGTCCCGACGACGCGCGAGCATAACACACAGTATACGTCCGAGTCCGCAAAAAAGAGACGCGCGCACCAAAATCCAAGTCTCGTCTGGGCTTGTGTATAAGTCGTCTGTGTGTCGTCGTCGTCGTCGTCGTTCGCTTCTCTCTCTCTCTTTCTCTCTCACTCGCACTCTCTCTCTTGTGTCACGTTATCAGTCGGCGAAGCGCCGATTGGCCGGCGGCTTGGCACGGCGGAGCCTGCGCAACGCTACGCTAGAGGCGGGATCATCCAGGGTGGATCTTCGAAAATCCCCCACCATTATCCCACGCACGCGAGTATACGTATGTATGTATATATACAGGGAGGGAGAGAAGGGACGAATGCGAGGGAGAGAGAGAGAGAGAGAGGGTGAGAGAAAACCTCTTTATCTCTCGCTCTTTTGCATGCTTGCGCGAAAAATGGATAATTTAATGAAGGGTGAACGCGGTTCGTGTGCTATATGTGAGGATTTTCTTGGAGATGGAGATACGAGATAGCTTTGTTTGAGTTTCTTTTTGAGAGGAATTTTTTATTTTCAGTTTTTTTTTATAGGGTGGTTATGTTTGATTGTGTTGTGCTTTTGGATGGATGTGAGATTGAGAATACGATTTTTACAGAGATGGTGGTATTGCTTTTACGATTGTAGTTTGTTGACAATAGAAAAGATGGCGTTTTAAAAATCATTCTTACGATTGAAAACACGAAGCGTATAATTTATAGCAACGCGAAAAGTATGGTTGTACAATCCAGTTCCATGTATACAAAATTTATCTATATTTCTTGCCGGAGGCATAACAATATTTGTGACAACGCGAAAAGTATAGTTGTACAATCCTGTTCCATGTACACAAATTTCAAATATATTTATAAATTAATAATGGTGGAATAATTTTCGATCCACAATCGTAATAATCCAGAAGTTCTCACGTCTACCATCTTTTTTTTTATTGACTGCTATACACACTGACAATGACAGTCGTATCGATGAAATTCCCCAGTGAGCATTATACGCCAAACTGAACTCATATACGAAAATCACCCTCTCTCTATTTCTCTATCTCTCGAAAACTGTCTGTGTCTGTGTGTGTATCGAAGGGCATAACGAAAAGGGCACTTAATTGCCGCGATGAGATATCGGAAGAGCGTCCGTCGCGACACGCATGAGCGAGCAACTTTCTCTCTCTCTCTTCGAAGTCGCCGGAAGTTAAATCTCGCGGAAGAATCGCTAGTCAATGGCGGACTATTCCCTCCCTGCGACGAGCACGCGCGCGCCGTAATGCCGTGCCTCATTAATAACGACGACTATACTCGAGTTTGCAACAATTATATATTGACGATATGGGAAAGCGTTTCTTCTTCTCCTTTTTTTTTGGTTGGGTGATAGCCATACGTGGGAATTGGATTTCGAGAAGGGTTCTTCGATTCTTTTTTTTTTTCGCTTTTAGCGGTGTCATGGCGTGACGAATACTTTGATGTTTTAGAGGTTTTACTTTGGGTATGTTTCGTTGAATTTGATTTAGTTTATATATTTATCGCTAGGTGGGAAACTGTACAGTTTTTGTGATCGTTGAGTGAACTTAATAATTTTAAGCGATAAATTGAAATGGATAATTTGAAGCTCTGATGTAAACAGTAGTTATATCTTTAAATAATTAGTATGCTCGATGTACTTGATATATTTATTATACAAACAAATTGTTATGAAATTATAACTCGATATATGATAAAGCATGGATACAAAGAAAATATAAAAAAATTAAATAACAATTTTCACAAGGAATCGATTAAAGTAAAAAAATGTGTGAAAAGAAACTAAATACATTTTCAACGTTTTATTTATAATTCGGAACAGACAATTATACTGAATTAGTTTCAAATGTCAACGTAACAAACAATTGCAAGTATTTAATTCATTCAATTGATACAAGGTAGCGCACGCTCAATTTAATCTTCTGCACACTGAAATTACTATTTTCAAGTAACAAAAACGTACCGCAATATCTCGGTGATTATTCTTAGTTGTGATGTTTGCATGACTAATGAGAATGGTGTTTCTGTAGATTTCAAAACTACACCTCAAAACAATAACTAATCTATCGATCAACGAAACAAAAAAAAAACAACAATACTCTCCGTTCTCCGTGGTTGGGAAAACGCGGCGTTGTGCGCACGCTCGGTTAATGTTAATAGCAGGGGCTGGCGACGGCTGGCCCTTTCCCGTGAGTTAGGACTTCCTGAGTCTTCTCTCTCCTCTTCCTCCTCCTTCTCCTCCTTCCTCCCACCCTCGCTCTCCTTTGCGCTCACTTTCAGTCGCTAATGGCGAGGGAGGAAATATCAAAACTCGCGAGTGTAAAGTTTCGGAGGAAAGTCTTTTGCGCGAATGATAAATCCTTCTGGCGATGTATATATATGTAGCCCGCGGGTCGCTTTTCTTGCTCTTGTTTTCTTCGGGGGAGAGACTTTAAACTTTGGATATATAGCGTTTGATGACGAGGGTGAGACAGAAACCGAGATTTATACGGTTATAGCAAGTGAGGTTTGGTGATTGGAAAAGTTTTCGGGGGGTAGTGGATTAAATGAGAATATCGCGTACATATAACCTTGTCTGACTTATCGTATCGCTTAACCACTTAATTAACTTTCACTTTTGAAGAAAGAAATGCCAAGCAAACGTAATTCACACTCCGTGTGTACGATTACATTGCAATTTCAACGCAAGAAGAAGCCAAGTAAAAAAAAAATAACAGAAAGCGAATATAAACCATATCATTTATATCCGACGAAGAATAAGTGTAATCACCATTTGTCACGAAAAGCACATACACAAACACAGACACGTATAGCGACTGTGCATTCAACAGGTTCGCGAGAGCGAGCACATTAAAGTAGAGTTTGTTGCACATGTCTTTTCTGGCAGCGTTATAAACTTTCCCTCGAGCGTCAGCGTCAAGACTTTTAACGGCGCTTGCAACGACGAGGAGGAGGAGAGAGGAGAGGAGAGCAGCGTCGGCGGCGCAAACATTTCGCGTGGCCCTATAGGCACATCCTTATGTTCTTCTGCACGCGATTTTCGGGCTTCTTACCCAAATGGCCCATCGCATGAATCCTTTTGCCACAGGTCTGTTATGATAATTTATCGCTTGCTTTGGAGTTATGTGTCTCTCTGTTTGTGTTTTGCTTGGGGATTAATGTTTTTATTTGTGGTTTGATGTTTATGGTGGTAAAAAATTACGAAAAAATAAACCATTGTTATTTATTTATTTATTTTTATAAATTTATTTTGTATGTCTGACGCATTTCACTTTTACTACTTGTTTCATTATTGTTGATCTTGTTACTAGTTTAAATACTCTAATTAGAAATGAATTATGTTTCGTTGGAAGGAGTCCTTCTCCTAAAGAAATAAAAAGAAGAATTAAATTTATAATATCAAATCAAAATCACTAAAGGCTCGCACAGACAGATAAATCTTATGGTCTGATAAAGCGTTATACTGACCACAAAGTTACTTCAACGACATCTTGCGATAGTAAAAAGATCATTGTTTTTTTTCTACTTGGAGGTGATAATTTGATGGTGTGATTGAATACATTTGAAAGATGATAAGGTTTCAGTTACTAACGCAAGATGTCGTTGAAGTAACTTTGTGGTCAGTGTAATGATTTAACAGACCATAAGATTTATCTCTGTGCGAGCCTTTAGTGATACTGATTTAATATTCTTAATTAAATTCATTTTCTTTGGTTGATGGAGGAAACGCTTCTAAAGAAATATAATTCACTTTTACTGAGAGTATTCAAACTTGTAACAAGATCAATAATAACGAAACAAGTAGTAAAAGTGAGTTTCGTCAGACATAAAAATTAAATTCGTATTCATTTGTCGGAAAAAGAACTATGATCATACAACATTATTAACATTACAAAAACTGTTTTCCTTTATCAAATCAAAACAGTACTTTGATACACATCTCTACAATTCCATCCACCAAAAAAAAAAATAAAATCCTCAATCTTCGCAAATAAAAGAAAAAACAACAAAACCTCATCGCCCACCGATTTCCCCTGCTTCGAGAAGCATCGATGATACGACGTGGCGTGATTTAATTCAAGCGGAATTGGGGCACGCGCTCTCAAAAAGCGATCGGGCGCGCCCTGCTATTAATATCAGTTAACGAGCCGATATGATCGCCTGGGCGGGTTAGACTTGTACTAGAGAAAGAGAGAGAGTATAGAGGTCGACGACGTAACATACAGCAGATCTTTCTCTCCCCCCTTTAACCATTGATCGGCCTGCTGCTGCCGACGAAAGGAGCTGACTCACCATTGCCAGTCCATCAAGCATTTTCACACGCGCCCTCGCGCGTAAACAGCTCGGCGAGGTGCGAGGTTTATAGTAAATTAAAACGATTTGTGCGTTTACAAGCTAATCGATACGTACGATATATTTTTTTTTGGCTTTTGCCGGACGATTGAGTTTTTAATGCAAGATGTGCATATTTTTTTTCACATACGACTTCTTTTTTTGCGTCTATTTAAATAGTTGGTCATAAAATATACCGAGTCATCAAAATACAAACAAACAATCTAAGATTACTTTGTGATTTATAAACGATAAAATATGTATGTCATTTGCATTTTCATTACTCCTATCCTCGCGAATAATTGCAAGTCAGCATCTAATGCGAATAAATGAATTTGTTATTTTAAGTGATTCGCAGAAAATATAAAGCTTAATTTTGAAAACAAAGTAAGCTCTAAGTTGATATTCCACAAAGTTACAAGTAGATTAATATATCCACTCAGACGAGGAAGTCACAAGTTACAGAACCTATGCTGAAAGTTCGCTAAGTAGTAATACCTCGCTATAGTACGACATACTCAAAGAATCACAATCGCGCAGTATGACGAATCGATCTTCAAATACTTACGATTCAAATTCACTTCAAAAATCCATGTATCCCTCCCATTGTTCCTACCAACCACGTATACACGCATACGTATACAAAGCATCCAATCCACATATACATACATACACACTCAGAGTCATATATCGTATCTCTAGTTTCCATCTGAATTATTGTTGCAGATAGAACTCTACTCTCTTGCCGTGGTGATTATTGAGGGGGGAGAGAGGGAGCCCTAAAATTCGATGTATGTGCACGAGTATAACTAGTGCACACGCATTACATACCGATACCAGGCTACGATAACGGATTATCTCGCGGCAAATCTCCGATTCTCTTAGCATTCATGTATGCATGCAACTAACAGCTACTACGCCACCGCCGCGTGTGCATTAGACTTGCATACTTGACCCTATATATACGTGTGTGTGTGTGTGTGTGTGTGTGTGTGTGTGTGTGTGAGGGGCTTGATCGTTTTAATGATGGGTTTTGATTAGGTTTTTCGGGCTTATTTGCATACTTCGCGGTAGACGATTTATGATGTTTTTAATTGTATAGACTGCGTAATATATACGAAATTTTATTTTTGTTAAATCGCGTGAAAATTTTAATTTTTGATTTTACAGTTTTGTTTTGCGCGGTATAGTTTTTACAAGAATTCAAAAGTTTATTTTAGCTTGCATGAAATTAATTCTTTTTTAAATAATCTGAATAATAACATTATTATTTTGATTTTGATGACGTAAATTCCGTTCACTGTAATCGGCACTAGATGGCTCGCCCTTTGAGTCTCTATACTACTTAGCAAACTTGTTCTTTTTGGAAATAAAGATACAGGAGAGTTATTTAATTATATGACATTGCATATGATTATTACAAATCATATTCATATTATTGTATACCGAAACTAATCCAGAAGTTGTCAACATTACTTTGTTAATTTTCATTACACTCTTCTACATAAACCCTGTATCAAAAATTACACTTCCTTCATCTATACTTCACAAACACTTTAGTACCTAAACAAAGCCCCAACGTTGTTTTCATACACCACAGCCACAAGACCAATGTCCCTAAACGTACATCGATATTTTTTGCATGAGCGAGGACCATAGGCTCCCGCCGAAAAGCTAAGAGAAATTTTCGCAAAGTTGTAAAGTCACTAATGAGCGCGATGGCGATGGCGAGTAAGAGGGAGAGAGAAGAAAGGTTCTACGGACTCAGGGCACGCGAACCTGATTGACTTGTAGATGAGGCGACAGCCGATACCAAACCAGCTCTCTCTCTCCCTTTTCATGGGGACTTTACATACCTCTCTTGTCTTCTAGTTTCATACGTAACTTATGGGGGAGGGTGAAGTTTTATATGTATATATATCGAGCAATGAATTTTCGAACAGTAAAATGATTTTCGATCGTCGAAATTTTATTGAAAACCGATAGTAAACAATCGTCGCTTATCAATCGCGTAAACGATGTATTACGGTAATCGAGGCAAACGTATAAACCAAAGCGCACTAAATCGAGCGAGCGATACCGGCCGTAAATCAGAGCCTACTTGCGAAATATCTACGCACTGTTATCGCGCTGTGTCGTTCGATATCAGAGGCTCGCTTGCAACAACGTTCGTATCGGCTATAGTCATTACTCACTGGCAATTTTTGGAAAAAGATTCCATTTACAATATAAATCTACGCATGGATTTTTGAGAAAAAAACTTTGAGTGTGCGTGCGTTATCTCGTTAATTAATCTTTGTGCCTCGGTTTGTGCGGGAAAAATGTATTGCCGTCACGGTGAGCCGAGCGTAACACTGCCGCTGCGTTGGTCAGCTGCTCAGAGAGAAGGAGGGGTTGTGTTTTTATATCGCATGACCTTCACACACGATAAATTTCTACTCGCGATTGTACGGAGATTAATTGTTTTCGAAGTTTTGATAGTGTTTTGAGTACAGTTGAATAATTTACAGTTTGCAAGTTACATTTGGAAAGTATCGATATTAGTTTCATTCAAACGATTGACTCTATTTGCCACTAGGTGTCTTGATCGTGAATATCTATTTTGATTTTATCAAACTTGTTACTTTTTTCTAAAACGATTACTTGCTAAAATGCTTTCTAAAATGTCGAGTACCTTTTGTTTTTTATGTTGATTGCTACCGATTTACTTTTTTCTTATCGTACAATTTATATTACATTACATTCTGCTGAGCAACCGTTCTATTATCGATTACTATAATTCACAAATTCACTGTTCATTATGAAAAAAAAATCAAAATAATAGCTTCATACGGCCGAACCTCAAATAAATCTTGTTCGAATATCCCGTTTTCTTTCAAGAAAAGCAATATAGAAGCACGAAAAGCTTTCGAAACGCATCAACCCCGAACTGCGACCCCATCTACCATCCACCCCAGAAACTAAATTCCACCCTCGAACCCTACAACCCCACACTCAATAAAATCACCCCCTCGCCTACCAACCCTCGTATCGACTTCACACACCCCTCAACCCCTCAACACAATATACCATCCGAGTATTCGGAATATCGATCCGTAGCTCGCGGCGCTGCAGGTCACACCGCGTCATATTGATTCGCGCTCTTCGGTATGTCTGCTGCTGCTGTGATGGTGGCGACGACTACGACGACGACGACGACGACGACGTCGAAAAAGGGGGGGAGGAGGACGTATATAGTAGGCGCTCGCGGCAAATGTGTAGCGTAGCGTAGAGCGAGAGAGCAAGCAAGAGAGAGATCGCGTTGTGTTATATGTATGTGTGCGAGATAGAGAGAGGGGAGTTGTTCGGCTGGCACTGCTGGTGTTGGTCGTCGTCGTCGTCGTCGTGACGGCAGTAGTAGCAGCAGCAGTAGCAGCAAGCTCAACTCAGTCAGGCAGGCAGGCAGGCCAAGCCAAAAAAAAAAAAAAAGACGAGAGTTTGTTGTAGTCGCGCCGTTCGTGTGTTCGCGCTTGTAACTGTTGTGCGAGCAAGCAAAAGAGAAGAAACGACACGATGGAGGATTATCCATCGGTGCACGGTTCGCTGACGACGAAACACCACCATCAGCAGCAATTAGATAGTCGAGGTGTAGCGGTGGCATCACGGTGAGTGGGGTTGTTCGACGATTGGGGCTCGAGTGGTGGTGGCGGTGGTGGTGGTGGTGGTGGTGCAGCAGCAGCAGGGTTTGGCCGCCCCGTGTCGTCCCTTGGCTTTCTCGACAAAACGAAGAAAATGGTCATGATGGCCGGTATGGACGAGCACGAGCGCAAAGTCGTGGTCGAGTTCTGCCACCTGCTCGAGAAGAGCAAGCAGCTGTTCAACGGGCTGCGCGATCTGCCACAGTACGGCCACAAACAGTGGCAGGCTTATTTCGGCAGGACTTTCGACATCTACACCAAGCTTTGGAAGTTTCAACAGCAACACCGGTGAGTCAGAGATACATATCGTACGTGTGTCTTAAGGGGGGTGAGTGAGAGAGGTTATGAAGTTGCTGCTGCTGCTTCTTTTTTTTTACTCGACGAAACGAGGTACCATTACTCTCTCGTAGTTTCTGCTTTATCTGGGTTTCCTCACGTTTTCAAGAGGCAGCCAGCAGCAGCAGCAAGCAAGCAGTAGCAGCACATAGCCAAGTCGTCGACGCTTATAGTTGAGGTTAGTGCCGCGCGCGCGAGACGACGAGCAGAGCCCCTCTCGAGAGTACCCTGTGTGTGCTCATAGGCCTCGAGGGCTGTACTCTCTCTCTCTCTCTCTCTCTCTCTCTCTCTCTCTCTCTCTCTCTCTCTCTCTCTCTCTCTCTCTCTCTCTCTCTCTATGTATGTGTGTATGTATGTGCACAACCTATCCAACCTACGTGCATCAGCTTTTCTGCTAATAATACACATTTTAAAACGAGACCTGCTGCTGCTGCTTCTTTTTTTCTCTCTCTCTTCGAGTGTGTCACGACGCTTTTTCTTCTTTTTACTCTTCTTCTTCTTCTTCTTCTTCTTCTTCTTCTTTGCTGTTTGTTGTTTGACGGACGATAACATTTCTAAATTGCTCTCTGGCAGAGCGAGACAATTAAAAAAAAAGAAGAAGAGAAATAATTACGGTGAATAATCAAAACGCTATCGCGTGAATAAACGCGAGACGATTCATTCTTTCATGAATTTTTCCTTCTCGCATCTCTCTCTCATACGGCACCGCAGCACACGCGACAATACCCTTTCACATCTACTTTCTCTCTGCGCGCATTTACTTTTCACACACAGAGCTTTTCTTTTTCTCTCTCTCTCGCGTGGCGCCTCCGCCTCTCTCATCCCCCTTATACTCACACACATACATACAGACACACACTCACAACTGGCTATCTCTCGCGCGGTTAGCTTCTTCTTCTTCTCTTCTTATTCCTCGAGATTTAGGGGGGACCGACGTCGTTTTTTTCTTCTTCTCTCTTTTGCTTGCTTGGGTGGGTGGGGGATGACGACGACGACGACGACGACGCTCTTTGCGTTATATACTACTAACTCTGATCTCTGCTGCTGCTGCTGCTGCTGCTTCTGCCATGTGATCGGAATACGGTAATCGGAGGAATTCGAGATGCCCTCTTTCTTTTTTTTTTGTTTAGATGAGATTTTATGTGCATTGTCATTCGAGATCGTTTAATATTCGATGTGCGAGGGAGGATGGTTTTAGTTTCTTTGGGGTGGTGATGAGTAATAAATGATGAGAATGTGGAAGAATATGGAAATGCATAACTTGGGATATTTTTTTTTCATTGGGTTGTTTCGTAATTTATTTGAATGAAGTATGAATGAGATATTGAAGATTCACTCTGTACAAAGTTTATTGTGATTTTGCATCTGTATAAATTATTCGAGTAATAATGATATTTTGCTGATGAATGTTTTGAAGGTGTCGATGTTAATTTGATCAAACTATCTTTAGAAACGTAAATACAATTAGATTGGTTAATTTATAATCGCAGTTCGTTATAATTTAAGTTATAATTATACGAGTAAACGTAACAAATTCAATCATCACCAATTCAATCCGTATTGATGTCAATAATAGTAATTATTCAATCCAACACCTTTACAGTTAGAGCTCATCAAATAATTATTAACTCGATCGTACAAATTCATGTACTCACGTATTACAAAAAAAAAAAAGAAAACTAAACTGTAATTCATTTCCGCATGATACAAACTTTTTTCTTTCCATCAGAAAAGCACGAAGGAAAATATCGAATCGAAAACTTCCGACAGATCTAGTTACATCAATATAATAACGCTCGTGGATTTATATCAAGCGAAAACGCAATTATATATTGCCGCAGTCAAGCAGCCACCCGCGCGCGCACAAGAGCCCCCGTGTTTCGCGACGGGAATATAAATCCCAACAAGATAAGAAATGCGATTATAAATTTGTAATTAGTTTTTGAAACGCCTTGCACGAGCCACCGCCGCCAACGTGCAAGTAAGTAGCATAGTAAGTAGTAGTATTCTGCGGATGGCGTGAGCCAAGTCATTTAACCAAACTGAAATATTCAATTCTTCAAAAAAAAAAAAAAAAAAAGAAAAAGAAGAAAAAGAAAAGAAAGAGAGAAGAGTTACATGCTGCTTTGACATTTGAATTAATGAGCGAATTTTTCGAATAAATATCCCATTGTAAATTACCAAAGAATCTCTGCTATTCGATTAGAATTTCACTGTCGACCGAAGAAGTATTTTCTACATAATGGAAAAAAGAAGAAAAAAAAAGAATTTTCTTTTTTTTTTTCGAAAGTTATACATCGAGCGCGCGTCATCAGCGAAAGACACACGTTGAATCGCTGATGAAGCAGCGCGGCGTCGATACACTAATACACACACACACGTGTACGTGGCTGACTCTCTCTCTCTCTCTCTCTCTCTCCCTTACAAGACACACACGCAAGGGCGGTTGCCGCCCTCTCCCTCCTACACACCTATACTTACAAGCTTTAGCCTACGTTTACTTCCTGTCTAAGATTTCGAAGATTGATTCTCCCTTCTTCTTCGTCAAAATAAAAGAGTCACCCTGTTTTTTTCAATTTTTTTTTCTCGAGAGTCATCGGCTTCTCTGTCGCAATACAGCGACTAATTCGATGGTAATGAAGAATGGAATTTTTCTTTTCTTTTTGAGAGATGAATGGCTAAATGTTATTGTTTTTCGTTCGATGATTTTTTTTGTTGCTTTCGAATAAAATATACGTAGATGTGATTCAGTGAACGTTCGTCGTCTGGCAGAAAACTTGCACAAAGTGAATTTTTATGAATTGTTAACGTAAAGGCATCGCTGGGAAAATAAGATTACCGCGAATGCAAAATTCAGTCTGACCAAACGTACATGTTTTCACTGTCAAGTTAAAAAAGTTTATCGATATATCGATGCTCGGCTGCTCTAACTCAATAATTTATTTATTAACGTTACCGTCGCGACTTGCAATTCAAAATTCAAATATTCTGGGGGGGGGGGGAATTCAATATTGTTTTTTTTTATTTCTTAACGTTAATAAAATTGCATTAATTAATTTTTTTTTTTTTGCAGTGCCATCCTCGACAGCAAATACGGACTGAAGCGATGGCAGATCGGCGAGATAGCGAGTAAAATCGGCCAGCTGTACTATCACTACTACCTGAGGACGAGCGAAACGAGTTACCTCCACGAAGCCTATTCCTTTTACGCGGCGATACGAGGCCGCGCTTATTACAGTCGCGCCGCCAAGGAGGATAGAAGCGATCTCATGGTCAAGAAGCTTAGGTATGTATTTTGTCTCTGTTTATTTATTCATCCACTCGCACACGTCGCACGTCGACTTCTTAATAACTTGCTGTTTTTTTTTTGTAATCGATATAAGAGTCGCGCCCGCGAGTTTATACACAGCCGGCGCTTGACTTTTAAAACTATAGTTTTGTAAAGAGAAAAGTCAACCAAGTTTTTTTTTTGCAGGTATTACGCGCGTTTCATCGTAGTATGCCTGCTGCTGAACAAAATGAAGCTGGTGCGCGAGCTGGTGCAAGAGTTGGACGCGCAAATCGCCGATTACAGCAGCACGTACGAGCCGGACGATCAAGTCGAGTGGAATCTCGTGCTCGACGAGATCAAGGCGTTCGTTAAAGCCGAGGCGGCGATCGCGGTATTACACACCGATACCAATGCCCCCGTTGTGTTGACCCATCGGCTTGGTCAACTTACCTCGCCGCCGATCGAGCGCTCGCCACCCATGTGCCTATCTCTACAGGAGATCCTCATCGTCGGTAATTGTGCCGATCAGGTGAGTCATTTTTTTTCTTTTTTTTTTTGAGCTTACTTGTTGTCGACGATAGATGGGGATTTTGAATTGGTTGGACTATCTATTGAATTTATCATTGTTTGTATTATATGAAGAGATGAATAAAGATATTTTGTTTATGTCTTAATTGTACGACCGTGGCTAATATCATTAAAAGTTTGATGATTGCTTCATAATCGGCAGTTTGTTATAAATTAAATTATAACTATACGAGTAAACATAATAAATTCGATTAAACCGAGCATCGCCAATTCAATCCACATTCAAAACAATAGCAATTATAAAATCCAACACCGTTTTCAATTGATAGAAATTATTGTTTAATTAACGTGTACAGTGTTCACTGTAACATCCGACAACGGACAACCTATTCAATTTATCAATTTTATATTAATGTGAATAGTGTCCACTACAACGCCCGACAAAGCGCGTCAACAAAGAAACAAATCTATCGAAATAACCTTAATAACGTGCAAATGAAAAAACAATTCAACCGAACTCAAACACAAAATGTAAATATATATTCTAATTCTTGGATGAAATTCACACTAAAAATAATTGTCATTCGCAGGTGAAATTCAGCGAGCTATCGATGGACATGTTCAGGATGTTGCAAACATTGGAGCGCGAGCCACGTGACGATCCGAATCACCTGCACGACGCGTCGCCGGCAGGTCGTATGCCATTCAGGCCTGGTCCATATCCAGCGGAGAACGGAGCGCCGAGGCGCGACAATCCGCACAAGTATTTGCTTTACAAGCCGACCTACAGCCAAGTGCAGGTATTTCTCGCGAGTGGCTTCAAGGAATTACCTGCCAATGGCGCACTGTTGCTTTATCTATCGGCGGACGGTTGCTTTTCCACGGTCAAGAGGCCCGAAGAAAGTGAGTTGCTTGTCTTTTTTTATCTCTGGAGAGAGATATTTAAACGCGCGATGGCTTGGCTTTTTCTGGGCTGATATTATAATTACATTTTTTCTTTTTCTTTTTCCTTTCTTTTCTTGTTCTTCTTCTTCTTGCTCTTTGTATTATTTAGTGGGCTTTTCGCGGCTGAGGCTATGAGCTTTGTATACTTAACTACGATTTTTTATGAAGGTACCTAGGTAGCAGATAGATTTTTTTATTTGGTGTTGTTGTAGCATTATAATCGTATCATACTCATTTATTAGAATCCATCTAGATACAATCATCATTTAGATACTATCGTTCTTTGTTGCATGGTTAATTAAAATCCTTGTAGACTTATGAAAATTTGGTCCTAAGGGATTTACTTTAGATATAGATGACGCTTGAGAAATAAATTTCTGTACAGCCAATCACCGTAGAACAGAATATTTCTCACGAATAGTCGTAGTTGTCTGTTTCGAAAAAGCAATAGCAAAACAACGAGAAACTCGGCAAAATGTAATTGTAGAAACAATCGAGTTTCCGATCATTCCCCGCGTCTGAAAATAGCAAAACGTCAACGACAGTTTTCGCTACCACGCGAGAATTTCAAAATTCGCGTCGCTCAAGTTTCCAATTTAAGCTCCCGCGAAGTCACCAGACTTCGTAAAATCCAAGTATTTAATTGCAGAAGAACGATCGCTATAAATATATATTTGTCACTCCACAACCGCTTGCGGAGTCATCGAAAACTAATAAACATTCGATCGATCGCGTAGGCCAAACACGTGCGGCTTTTGTATATACGTATACGGTATATATGTACCGGAATGCGTGTGTGGCTCAACTAGGAATCGCACCCATCACGGAATCGCTAACCCTTAGCGTGTAATATCGAACGACCGCGTCGCATGTTTTTGGCTTCGCGGACCCTCCTCCCGTGAACTCCTCTCGCATCTTCTTTTTTTTTCGCTTTCTTCCGCGTGTCTTTTTTTGATCGGAAGCTCCCTTGACACGGTTATTAACGGCGGATTTGCACTTTTTTTCATTCTTGCCGAGTCAGTGTTTTGCCTTCGAGTTTCAGCCTGATATAAGTGGATTAATTTGTTGTTTTTTTATGCTTCTTATGAAAATTGAGCTGGTTTATTATTCTTTGGGTAGGGGTATAACGTAATGTCGTGGAAGAGGTGAGGGTATTATTGGATTGAGTTCTTGTCGTCGCTATCAGATGGTTTCAAAATAGTTTACTAAATTTTATTATTCCACTGTATAAGACAATATAATATGCTGAAAGAAAAATATGCACAATTTTATTCCACGTAATGGTAATAATGTGTTAGTTAGAGAGCTCTAAAAATGCATTTTGACTGTATCTCTTTTATTAACTCTATTAGTAACAAAGTAATAGTGTATCCGTTTTAAGCTTCCTATTGATTATACAATTAGAGTTTGTTGTAGTCTTTATTTATCTCCGATATATCTGTGCCCCAATGCATTTTAAACGTTACACTTGGTGTAAGTATGTGTGTGTGTATGTGTTTCTAAAAAAAACGACTTTTAAGTTTCATAATATATGTGAAATGAAGTCGTTGGTATATATGTAACGCAGCTGCTACTATTTCCCGAAAAGATTTTGACATTTTTCCAAGTGCGGTGTTATAAGAAATCCAGAACTATTTTTGAGAAAATGTAGAGAAGATCGACCCTTCTTTTTTTCTCTATATTATACGAGTTCATTGGCCTCTTTTATACGTTATTCCGAGCTACCTTGAGCACAGCCGTTTCCGGCATCATTTTCTAAATGGAGATTGTATCGGATGCAAGTTTTTCAACTTTTGAAATATAATTTTCAATGCGGCTATGCTATTCATTTCTAAAGTTTTATGACTGAACGAATGGTTGAAAAGTCATTATCATCCCTTTCTTAATATCCATAATGATACTTGTGTTAAATAGTTGACCGCTAGATGGATTCATTCAATTATTTCAAGTGAACTATTTGATGTTATATACAAATAAAATTTGTCGATTACCATAGATTATCAATACGTAATATTGGTTAAATCATAATAATTTGACTGTGCTATGTTGGTTAGTATTAATTGTTTTACTATTATTGTTGATTGTTAGTATTATTAGTTACTATTCAATTGTTTGCTATATTGGTTCAATCTTATTTAACTTTTTGAAGTCAATTATTAATATTACATTTTCCAAAGCTTACAAAGCATCCATTCAGTCACGTGAAAAGATTCAATTGTTCTTACGTAAAAAGTTCAATCGTCCGTGGTCATTCAAAAGTTTTTCCTTTTAATGAAACACAATGGATGAAAAGAGAAATAAAAACCAGCTCGATGTAGCATAAAGGAAACGTTTATTACGAAGTGATGCAATATGTCATTGTGATTGATTGGCTTTTCAATGCATATAATTGTACTAGAAAATTTTTCAAGTGTGTTCGAATTCAAAAAAAAATATATGAATGTATGTCAAAATGAATAAAAATAAAAAGCCTTTAGAACAAGCAAGCTGAGCGCAACCCCATGCAAACGAACCCCGCACGAGAAAGAAAGCGATGCGCACTAATGGGTCGAAACCTTTTTTTTTTTTGCTTCTCTTGTTTCAATTCCAATTCAGTGGGTTACGACCTTGGTGGCGTATCAACATCGTCGAAGCGGGAACTGGACGCACACGGCATCACAAAACAGCAACGTCTCGCCGGCGCCAAGGAGCCGCACTGCCTGTATCCCGGCGATTTGTATCCTTACACGCGAAAGCCATTGTTCGTGGTGGTCGACTCGGACAACAGTTTCGTGTTCCAGCAGATACCGCGTTACTTCGGCCAGCCGTTGATGGTGCTGATGTCGCCGCAAGACATACCATCGGGATTGCGAGATCTGAGGCACGCGGGAAGCCTGTTCACCCTGTTTTTACACTCGCCATTGGCAGCTTTTTGCCTTATCTGCAATGTGGACACGCTGCAGCTTCATCACTGGGAGCGATGCCAGCGCTACGTCGAGCAGTTTCTCATCGAGGCTTGCAGACTCGTACTACGCTCACGATGCGGTAATATATCTTGACACTGATTTTTTTTTTTTGACTCTCTTGCGTGAAAATTTCATATATATGGAGGATCTATGTACATATGCAACTGGAACGGCCAAGTACGATATATATACTTGTTTTAAAGTAAAGGGCCGCATTCGATATAAATTTTGAGCGGAAAAAAAATTGTGCCACCAGTCTGCGCGATCTAGTTTCCAGGCTTTTTTTTCTGCGCGCGCGAGTGGAGATTTTGGCGAGTTTTCGAAATGCGTTGCGGACGTTGTATGTTTTTCGCGTTTAAGTGCTTGGCAGCCGAGTGTAAATCAAAATTTCTTGCTATGGAGGACTATATGAAGTACAACGATTGCTACGGTGATTTTTTTTAATTTCGTCGCAAACTCGTTAAAAAAAACGTTGCGTATTCTAAAACTCGGGAGGATGCTCGCGTAATTCAATTTCGCCGAAGCGAAGTGTGTGTGTGTGCGATTTAAAAAATGTGTCAATGTGTCTGCGGATTAAACTGGCGCTGAAGTATATGCAAATGGAAAAGCGCCGCATCTCCCCATCCAATTGAGAATATAATATTTAGTATAAAATCGATAGTGGCGATATTACCAGAAATGAAGTACGCCGCGGCGTTGTGCGCGCAAAATGAATGACGTTGATAAATACTTGAGAGCGCATTAAGTTTAATTAACAGCTGTCGATGACGACGACGACGACGACGAGCAGACGTCGATGATGAAAATTAAAGAAATCGTGGGGGAAAAAAACGTCGACACGTCGGCAATTTAAAAATCACTTCGGCGCGATCGAGCGCAAAAAAAATTAAAAAGGCCGTAGAGTGCAAAAAAAGCTCGGTTTCGTGTATCGCAATCCAACACACATTGTTTTACATTTTTTTTTGCCGTTGTCGCTGTTGTTATTGTCGAAATCGAGGCGATACACATATATACACAGCGCGATGGATGCATATATACATATCGATTGGTTTCTTAAAGCGGAGCGCGAATATTGCTCAATCGAGCGTTTCGCACTTTTCGCTCTGTCAAAACGACTTTTTAAAAATAGCTTTGGCTGAGAAATCTATACGTGTATAACAAGTGGCGGTGAGCGCCCACACAGTTCCGTTCTTCTTTCGACGGAAAAAAACTTTTATTTTTTCGCGTGTGTCCGCGGTGTCGATTGAATGATTGAAGACGACTGAAGCTTATATCTTGACCGATGTCGTATATGATAAATCTTTGCGGAGAGAACGCAAAAAAAAAAAAAACTAAATAATCATTTCAGGTATACGAATGATTTAGTTATGAGACGCGCTGTTTGCTCGCGCTATCGAACGACATCGATTATTTAAGATGATACTCTCGATGTGCGTCTTTTTCTTCTTCTTCTTCTTGCTTTCTTTCTTTTTTTAGTCTCGTACGCGATCGCGCGACAAGCGGGAAAAACGTTAGTACGAGATTGAATAAATATCATTTGTACGTCTCGAATCTCGATTCAACATCGTTTTTATCGAACTAAACGTCTCTTTAAAAAAAAATTGTTTCTAAAATTCCATTTCTCGACTTTTCAGAGTCCAGCGTGCTACAGTTCTTCGGCGACGACTTTCTGCGACTGCTACTGCTGCGTTACATCTTCTGCGACGTGGTGTTACATCTTCATCGCTCGTTTCGCAGTCGACAACAGAGGCCAAGATGCCATCCGCCGTTACCCGAAGCCGACGTATTGGAACATCCGCAGCTGCATCATCTCGTGCTCGATCTTGCCAATTGTCTCGACGTGCGCGATAACTTTCCAGACAGCAACGAGCTCGCCTGACCCCGGCGTTTGCCGGCTTCCGTTGACTTCGCCGATCAGCATTGGTTTGTTTGAATACATATTTTACGAGTTGATTAATTAGGAATTTGGAAGTGGAAAGATGGATTTTATGTCCGGATTTTTAATTCATTTTTGATTGTGTCTGACCATATAAGGATATTACTACTGTGGATTTTTTTAGACGTTTCTATAATTTTACGTCTGGTTGCTAGATTAAAATTTTCAATTATTGATCAATTGTATATCTTGTGTTTGATTGATTATATTGGTTTTCATTACTATGCAATAAACTATTTAGTTTGACTATCGAGACACTGGTTCAATCAGTTAGCCTCATAAAGAATTGAAATTGCATGGGCAAATCAAGTTGTACGATATGATCAATAACTTGATATCGGTAAAAATTCATAAAAATTGTATTACAACGAGAAGAAATCTCAGTATTTTATAATTTAATCGCGTAAATTATTATTTGATTTGAAGCGTCAATTTAATCGATTCTGACTATTTAAATCGGATTACAAAAGAAAGAGATCAATAGAAAAAAAAATTCAATTAAACTCAAAACACAAAAAGCGAATATATAACGTTCTTAGTGTCGTATTCCTTTACATTGAGTTTCCATATTGATATGCTCGCGTCAAGATACGGTATCTAAATACATTCTCGCGTGCTCTTATATTTTACATAATCGGCGCGATCGGATTATGACGATACACAGCAGAGTATATAAAATCCTTCAACTTATTATATACGTCAACGTCATTTCAAACTTTTAAGTGCTCGTTTTACATAATCAATATGAGTAAAGTAGAAAAAAAATGTTGTTTTTTCAGGGAACAGCAGTATCGTTCGACACCAAAGCAGTCGCATCATTACGGGCCGTCCCGCGACTACGACTACGAGTACGACTACGACGCTGGCCGAGGTGGCAGTTACACGTACAACAACAAGGTTGCCTCCTTGCGCCACTGAAAGATGTTCACTCGAACGAAAAAGAAAAAAAAAACACGAGGAAGCCGGTGGTTATTACTCCTCTCTTCTTTCTCTCTCGTATCACATTATTATTATCAAACAAACAAAAAAACATTCGGTTTTTCTACTCGTGCGCGCTATCTGCGAACGACCCACTGCAAATTCTTGGGCGACTTTGCTTTCGCCGGCTCAAGTATTATTATTCGTAGGCTAAGGGGGTGTCAAGGGTTGGGATATTGAATTTCTATTAGTGCAATGACGAGATTGTAGAGATTATTAAACGAAGTATTGCGGTTATTTAATGTTTACGGTGACGATGATTTGTTTCGCTTGAAGAGTGTGGCTTTTTTGTACGTGGAGAATGGTAATTGTTAAGGATTTCTCAAACAAGTGTATAGAATCGTTTGTAATGCCAAATTTGTCCGTTTTTTTCTTCTTCTCTCGTTTCTTTTTTTTTCTCATCGAGGAGAAAAAAAAAAAACGATCGTTTGTTTCTTCGCGAAAAGAGATTCAGTACAATAATATTTATATATACATACATTTCGATGTGATTTTTTTTTCTTTCGAAGGAGAGTATTTAAGCCATTTTATCGTGCTTTTTGAAGTTACTTAAGTGCTAGTCCATTGATTTGTAAGATATAAGAACAAGAATCACGCAAGAATTTGCAGAAGGTTTGCCTTTCCTTTGTAAAAGGAATCAAGTATACAGAACGTTATAGAGGACGATAATTGGGTATTTCACGAAAGAAAGAAGGAAAAAAGAAAACAAAGTTTTATCAAGCTTATTTGTTTCAATAGTATATTAGCAGATGATATAGATTTTTATCTTATTAAATCAACACATCGCATTCGAAGGAGAATCGCGAATATAAACTAATTACTTGATCTCCACGTCGTCTGAAGAAAAATAAAAAAAAGAATTCTGTTGCTGATATTGTAGCTAATAGAGATCTGTTATAGTACTGTTGATTCTCAAAGAAAGCAAAAAAAAAGTAAATCTACCTTTTCCATTCGAGCAGAAAAAAAACTTGAAAAAAAGTAATGTATATTTTCTGTACTAATACTCAGTATAAGGAATATAGTTAAATTTGATAAAGAGGAAAGACGAAGTTAGAAAAAAAAAAGAACAAAGACAGACGTTATAAATATTAGCGTAAATTCCGTTGCGAGATCTCGCACTGTAAGATAATTGTAAAGTTTTTAAAGCAACGGTAACTTCTACAATTATAGATACTTAGCTAGGAAAAAAAGATATTAACAAAGATGAAAAAAACAAGTTCACAATAAAGCTAGAGTTTATTGATTTTATCGAAGAACACGAAACAAATTATGAGGATGTTGTGAAATACTCAATTAAGATTAATTAAAACGAGAGTTGCAACTCTCGACAAGCGCTTTGACTTCACTGAATTTTTTGAGACTAGCTAATGAAAAAAAAAGAAATATATGATATATATATATACTGAAAATGTAATATATATAAAAAAGAAAGAATTATGATATATGATTCCCAATGAATTTTCTTTAAAAGAAAAATTACAAGACATTAGCCTTAAGAAGTGAATTTACCTTGCTCTTTGAGGAAAAAGAAACAGATCCTGTTTTTTTGTTTGTAAAGTCTCTTACAGCTGACTACACCTTGTAGTAGGAGGAATTACAAATCCTAAATTATAGCTGCAACACTTTTTAGAAAATTCCTCGATATTTTTATCAACGCTACGTCACTTGTTCCTTTTTATTATTCGATTACAGTAACTTAGTCTTGACTAGAAAGCATGTTAAATATTTGACTCTAATCCTTGGAAACTTTTTAGTATTTTTATTTCGAGATTTGGATCGTTCGTATGTATCTATTCCGATCAGTTAACTGATTACGAACAAAACAAAAAAACATAACATTCGTTAAAACACTTGTGATTCATGATGAAGTTCTGATAAATGCCAACTCTTACTCTACATTATACTTACGTTTGTTCCAATGATATATATAAAAAAAAATTTGAAACGTAAAAAAATAATACAATTCACTTGGCGATCCAAATCTCGTCCATATACATACACAACACTCACCGTTGATGCACGCGCAAAGAGAAAAAAAAAGTGTTCGTTCGGCGCCCGACAGCGTTCGAAGTTCTGCGATAATTGCAATTATTAATTACGTCGTCTCGAGTACGAAAATGTGTAGTTAGGTAATGTCGAGCATAAGCCGATGATGAAAATAGGAAAAAAAAATTTAACAAGTGTGTGCGTGTGTGTCTTTTGCCAGAATGAAACGGACACATACACCATACATTACACGTGTACTTGAGCGAAATGCGCCTGCGACTACTGTGATTCCCTTTTTTACAGTAACTTTTAATCGCATGGACTTTGAATCTTTTGTGTTTGTGGTCTTTGATTACTTTTTTTTTAGGATGTAAGTGAACGTTTTTGCGTCGATCAAGTTTTTTTTCGTTTTTTTTTTGTGTTCTGTGAGAGACGATTGTTCAATTACATATATTTCCGCTGTTGTGTTTTAATTGCTCGCAAAATGAGAATGGAAAATAATTAAAAAAAACATACTTATCATAATTATTTCTGACATATCCTTATCTAAGATGTAAACATACGTATGGCCGTATACATAAAAGCTCCGAAAAAAATATTAAATTATCAAGCGACAAAATGAATAACAATCGAAAAGAATATTATATAAAGTCTGTATAAAAAAAATAACATTTTGACATTAAAACATGCTTTTATTGTCTGTGATTGAAGCAAAATAATGAAGTTTAAAAAAAAGAAAAAAATATATACAATAATATATTATCCACATGTATTATAACAATTATCACTGACAAGAACGACAACAACAAAAAAATGCTTTCTAAATAAACGAGAAAAAAAACACATTACGCTACAAAAGTGTAAACATAATTATAATTTTGAGACTTATCGGCAGAGTCGAAGTATGCTTGAAGAGAGCAAGAGTTATATAGCGAAATAGGCGAAAACAGTGGAGAGATTAAAGAGAAAAAAAAGTAAGAGACGAGTGCTTGTGCGTGATGTGAGTATTATATGAGCGATGCTCGGATCGAGAAAGTCTTTGTTTGATTGAGAGATTTTTCGCTTGTTGCGTGCGACGAATTATTTCACTTCAGTTTGTCCATTATATCGTGAACATAATATACATAGGGTATAAATATATAAATATTATACATAAAATACACACTCACACACATATAAATATATATACAACAAGCTTTTACTTTCGGTTGAACGACGATGTGCTCGATGTGAGTGGAAGACGAGTAAAAAAAAAATAAATAAATAAGATACAAACAAAAAATTGAAAAAAAAATCCAAGAGAAATCATACAAATTGTTGAATTAAGAGAAACAAAAAAAAAATAGCGCGATTTTCTACAGAATAAGTATTTTGTGAATCGAGCCCGATATGAGTATGAATGAGTCGCTAAAAAAATATGGACTGTAAAGGGACAACTTGTGGTTTTATCCATAATGTAAACGCTCTAATAAAAAAAAAAGAAAAACTATAAAAAGTTGAAACGAAGAGTCGGTATAATATACACACAATTTGTTGACACGGCGAGTGAGTTTTGCCGATGAATTTGCGTTTTTAATCGTTCCACGCGTCGCCCGGTATATTTTTTCGCTCTTCGAGGTTCGCGCGAATTGTAAAATAATTTTATACGAGTGACGATTGCTTAACAAAAAAAAATGAATCTTTACATAGTTAAGATGTTCGCGCGGCTATGAGCGAAAGCGGGATGCGCGAGAAAATTTGAGGGAACGGGATTCATCGGCTCGCTCCCGCTACGTTTTTTTTTTTTTGAAAAATCTGCGGAAAAAAAAAACGTTGAATTATAGGCTCTGTGTTATGAATAAAACTTCATGCTCTTTTCGACAAATAATCATGACTGATTTTATTTCTTTTGCACCTTTTCCTGATTACATTGAAAGTAATTCGTTAGTGAAAATTTTGAAGGACGTACAAGTTAGACTTGAAAAGTTGCCGAAATAGATGAATTATTCTGTCTTGGTAGCATCTAAATTCGGACCTCATAAAAACAGTTCGACAGCCCCTTGACATTAATAGCAAGAATTGAGATACTAATGCGTGAAACTACGGGTTGAAAGCTACTAAAATTTGGAAATCACCATCAATTCTCGCTAATTGCTGTAAGATACTCAATTTTTTAAAATAGTTTCCTGATATAAATTTTTATTTATATTTAAAATAATAAAGGTACAATTATTAAAATCATCCAATGCGCGAACAATATCAGATATCTGAAAGCTCATTCAACAAGCCACTATAACATCAATAAAAAATAGGTGAGTATAAAACCTGTAAGTAGTAACTTTTCAATTGAACATTCGTATAATTTGTCGGATACGACACGCCGCGGCAATGCGCATCAATTATCGTTCAGCCTGCATTACCGCCTTCGGAAAAAAAAAAATTATGAACGTTTCAGTAAAAGCGAGAGATGTTTGCGTAAGTGAGAAAGAGAGAAAGAGAGTAAAACCGCAAACTCTCCCACGCGCGCAGAAGAGCTGACGAGAGAGTATATAAGTATATACGTATATACACCGTCGCGCTTTTATTTATAAACAAAAAGTAGAGCGGCCAGCAGCAACTCGAGTGTGAGCAAGAGAGCGCGGATGATTAATGCTTAGTAGGCGCAGGCGACTCTGCGCCGTCGCGGCGGGACTTTAAACTTGAAAAATATACACGAGACCCGGTTCTCACACAGCTTTTCTGCGTTTGGATGATTTTTTTTTTTCGGAGAGGGAACAATTGTTGTTATTGTGTTGTTAACGATCGGAATAGTATTTGGCAACGAAATATTAAATCGGATGGACACGCTAACTCCTAAAAAAATAATCTTCAAATATACTAAACGAGCAGCACAGAAAAAATCTACAATTTATAGATCATTAGCGCCAATCTTTCTAATTTCCATCAAGCGATGACTTCGGAACCAACCGTTGCATCAAAGCGTAACGCATTTTTAGACAACGATAAATCGAGATTAATGATAGAATAGACGAAAACAATGTAGCTTCTTCTCCCCGCAGGTATTGAGCAAGTTGGAAACGGCGGCAGCCACAGAAAATTACTATAAATATTCCTCCGATAGATCTGCCTCTCGTGTATACGTTTGCTCTCTCTCTCTCTCGAGTTCCCTTGAATCTTTCGCGTCGTCGTCAGCGCTTCTATATTTCGATTGAAATCTTTGCAATTATTGAAATTTATATGTCGTTGCGGACTTTTAATTACTTCGTTGAATAATAATTACGAGAGGATTTGTGATGCACTCGTTCGTAGTTTTTTTTTCTCTTATTGAATACGATTTCACTCTAACGACTTTGACCCCGTTTTGGTATTCGGTGTACCATTTAAGTCTGCGGTAACATAGTTTAAAAACAGATTCGGGCGATTTATCGTTCGGACTTTAAATACGATCTTTCAAAAATCCATCACAAAACTCCAAAAAAAGTAATGAAAAAAATAAATAAATAACTCTCTCCACAGATCCATCAAAGCTCGACGACAATCCCTCAGCGACTAAAACCAAAAGTCAAAAGCGTTGAATAAGCTCAGCCGCCGATGTGCACAAAAACATAGAGAGAGAGAGGGGATTGGAGGACAAATAACATCCCTACCCTCAATAACTCCTCGGTTTCATAATTAATGCACGGTAATACTCGCAAAAGATGCAGTAGCCACTTCTACTCGTCGTTTTTGTCTCCTCAGTCGCGCACTTGGCGCTCTGTGAGAATATTTATTCCCCTGCCGCGCAAAAAGTTGCGCGTCTCGCGCGAGGCGCAGAGACGAGCGAGACGCGGCTGCGGCGGGATTAAACTCATCACCGGAGTATATTAAAAGCGGTGTTGTAGTCTCGGTGCCCCGCCGCAGCGCCGCGCGTTTCGCTGACCTTGATGTTTTCAAGGCTATACGACGACGACGACGACGACGACGACGACGAGGTTGCGAAGATCGTACTGCGATGGTTTTATTGTGTGTTTGTGTAGCGTATAGTGTCCAAGAGACAAAGTGCAGTGATTGTGTTATATTTTTTTTTCTGTTATAAGTTTGCATTCATAATTATGCGTTCATCTCTTTCTATCAATGATAATTTTGCGAGTAATACGATATATGACGATTTATTGCCTCATCGCGCGATTATTATAGGTGCGACTTGTTGCGCGATTTAGATTCACTTTGGTATTTCGATTGATAGTCGTTGCGTTTTCGAGCGATTAACGAGCTAAAATTGTAACGCGCGAGTAACAGCTTTGTTCGATCTATTGATCAGATTTAGATAATTATGATCTATATAATTACTTCAAAAGTTTGCTTTTCTAACGTCAAATTATCTGTTTTACACTTTGCTTTATATAGAAACACAGGAAAGCTCTTTTCTATAAACAGAAAGTTTTCAACTGAAAAGAAAAAAAAATTTTTTTGGCACTAAATAACACGTTCAACGGAAGTTACGAATCAATAAGAATACCATCGATCATTCATTCCATAAATAACAGCGCCAACAGAGCGTCGTCGACTAGCACAAGCAATGTCAATAAAGAAGAGAAACTACGTAGGATCACATACATTAATTATTCGCACTCGAGAGAATCTGCATTCGAATTCAATGCCATCATCATCATCATCATCATCACGCACCAAAAGTCGAATGTAACGAGATCACTCTCATCCCACGTTTCGTTGTCAACATGCCACACATATAACACATCCATATTCAATCCTCCTTAATCTCATCGCTAACGACATACATCACGCACCCTCATAAAACATTCGCAGCTTTTATGCTTCAGTGAATCTCAAATGAAAGTGGCAACAGCAGCAGTACCAACAACCCCGTGGCGGATGGCTGAATCGCAAGTTCGAAAATACGCGCTGAAGTAAAAGCTCTCGCGTACGTGGAAGGGGCTCGAGAGAGAGAGAAAGAGAGATGGAGAATTATAGCCGGTCACGTCGTGGCTCGAGCGCCGGCTCGTCCAGCCTCGAGGTACGCTGCGCTTGCCAGTACTTCAGGAGCGACTCGCTGCTGCCGGAACGCAGCGCTTTGGCCGCACAGCACAAGCAACATCTGCTCCATCACAACATCAAGATGGTTCAAACACCACCGGCCGGTCGCAAATCCATGCCGGTTCGATGCGGGTGAGTTTTCGAACGCAACGACTGTTCTGGAGACTGGAGGGAGAAATAGGGGGAGAGAGAGAGGGACAGGATTATTGACTTGTGCAGTTTCGCTGCAGACGCAAACACGCTTTCGTCGTCGCACGCGACTTTTACAGTGCTTTTATATTCGTTGTTTTTTTTTTTGTATATTTTTTGTGATTTTTTTTAGTGAGAATTATGACGGGCAGACGTGTTAGGTTTCGGATTAGATGGTAAGATTTTTGTGTACAGTGAGGTGTGGTGATTATGTAAGTTTGGAGG
The DNA here is from genome assembly GCA_035047105.1 of Galeopsomyia nigrocyanea. Taxonomy (NCBI): domain Eukaryota; kingdom Metazoa; phylum Arthropoda; class Insecta; order Hymenoptera; family Eulophidae; genus Galeopsomyia; species Galeopsomyia nigrocyanea. Next base: position 14,718,178 of record JAWWMK010000001.1, read on the forward strand.
ATACGCGTTGAGATCTCCGAATGCCGGTGATAAAGGAGTATAAACCTTCGTTGGGATTTGATAATGTGGCAAACGAGCTTTTCAGAAAGCTTTTTTTTGAAATTACGATAGTGCGATTTTCTTTTTTTCTTTTTTTTTGAGGAAGTATAAAATTTCTTTTTTTTTTTCTTCGAAATATCTCGAATTTGTGTCGAGTGACTGAACTTTTCCGAAAATAAGCGGGTCCAGGTCGATTTTTGGCAGTTGTCGCTTTCACGAGAAAGCATTTGTGGGTCATACTACTATTAGCCGCAAACGTTGAAATTGAAATTAGATCTTATGCTCTTCTCTATCTCTCTTTCTCTCGAACGTTTTACATTTAATTAAAAAATGAGTATTCAAACAATAGAATTATTTTGCAATTCAAAAAACAATAAAAGAAATGTCGACGAAAATAACGTTCGAATCATAAATCACAAACTCTCCTTTTCTTTTTCACATCGACGCACTCGAATTAACTTTCTAACCCGTATGTATGTCTAATGCGACGACGACGAGTGAGCAATCAAAACGTAAAAATAAAGATGAGCGACAAAGTATTTCAGCAACGTTTGCCAATAAAACAAATAATAAATTCTCCTCGCCACCGTGGCAATTCTCTATTTCCAATCATCGACCAAAAAGACCAAAAAAAAAACACCATGCAATTCTCGAGTAATTTCAAACAAGCGGCGAGACAAAAAGAAAAAAAAAAGACCGACACCTCGTTGGCACCTCGTCTAAAATTAAACACTCGTTAGCAAATAGCGCGGCGCGCTCTCTCTCTCGTTCGCTCGCGGGTTCACGGCCATTAATTGGGCCGCTTACCTTGCCCTTTTTTTTGTAAATTCACCATACGCAATACAATCTCTATGTACGGAGAGTACAGGTAGAAATAAGATTGCATTGCGGGTGACGAGGTAAAAGTCGCAATGAACGCTGGCTATTTAAGGTGTCCGCTTTGGCTTTGTCTATAGATAGCCGGTGTACGAGAGAGAGAGAGAGAGAAACCCCGGCGGCTGTAGCCACGCACACACTTACACACATCACACGCATGCTGCTTTTTCTCTCTCTCTTTTCGAATGTGTCGCGCGCCGCGGCTCTGTGACTGCGTGCGCGCTATTACTGACGCTGTATTATATACTTCGTGCCCGCTTTTCGCGGAACGAGGATGCGGTAATTCGCGTGTAATTGGATCGAATTTGGATGCAGGTGAAAACTGGGTCAATGATTTTTTTTTTGTATTTTACTTTATTTTAATTTTTTTTAAAGATTTTTTTTGTATTTAAAATTAAAAAAATGATTTTTTGTTTGATAAAAAAAATCATTTATTGCATTTTTCAACGCGTAAAATGAGAATAAAATAACAATCACAACGTAAAGACGTAGACCGAGACTAAACTTTACTTAAAAAAATAATATCCAATTTCTTTATGTCTTTATGTAAATAAACAGTTTGAAAAGTATGAGAAAAAAAATTAATCATGCACTTTAAGAAAGCATTCTAAAATCACGGATAATTTCGTAACGTGCATTTCCTCACGCAAACTTTCGCACTTCTTTTCGAGAGCACACTGAGTCACAGTCGTTTATATATTTTAGCGGCTTCGAGCGAGTTTGCCGAGTGTATTTTTTAAATGTATGTATGTTTATCTTCGCACGGGATGTAGGCCAGATTGAGTTTCATGGTTAATTGACATTGAATGTGTTTTTCTACTCGCTAAAACGATTTTAAGTAAAAAAAAATAAAATTTTTTGTTGACGGTTAACAGATGCTCGCTAAAAGCGATCGCGCGAGAAAGCATGACGTGATGGGAATTTGAGTGATTTAATGTGGTAAAAAGGAATATATACGAGGTATGAGTACGCGGAAGATCATATTATTTTTGGATGGGAAATAAATTTCGTGTAATTGTTTGCATATGCACTAGTTTTAATGATGCGTATGTTAGCTCCATACACAACTTATGTTCAAAATTACTTTGTACTTAAATTTTTTTTAAGTATAAAAACCACGATAAGAGCTTAGTCACTCTTATCAGTTGAAATCGGAATGTTTCCTGTATATTTGAATCCTGCAAAACCTGCCGAAAAAAAAAAACCGGTGATGCAACACCAAAATCTGGATAAAAAAAAGTGAAATTTTTTCAAATTAATATTTTTTTATTACTCTCGTATTACTGTTTGTATTACAATGTTTTTGTTAAGCAACAATGCTTGTTCGTAAGCCGACATCAAGAAGAAGAAATAATTTACTTCACAGAACTTTAAGATTTCAAGTATGATTATCTGATATATTTTTCTCAAGCCCTCTATGTCAATGGCAATTACTGAGACACATTGTATGATCACTAAAATGAACTTTTAAATGTCCATGAATTTTAAATCCGCGGCGCAGAGTAATACAAATTATTTTACTAAAAATACTTCTCTTGCAATATTTGAATCATTATTTCGATTTATCATACAAAATATAATAATCCTTACGATGAATATGTCAAAATGGACTAGTTCAATAATAAAAAGAATTATACTTTAAAATTCTCAAACAAGTAATTCATCAATTTCTCCTCCATACAGCGAGCACGAGTACGAGCCGATAGGTCAGCCGGCAATTCGAGTGTCAGTGCGCGAGCGTACAATGTCGATGCGTCTGGTAGCACCGGTGGTGAAGATCACCGACACGGACGTCATACCCGTCGGCGACAGCGACGATAGTATCGACGATCCATATCGCTTCCGAAGTCGCGCGCTCATCCTCGACGGCGATGTTATTCTTCCGCTCGATGGTCATATCGAAGACAACGCTATGGATGGCAAGAATTTGGGTGATCAAACGATGGACGACGAGATTGAAAGTCCACAAGAGTTTCAGGATCGATTGGAGGAGAGATTCCAGACTTCAGCTTTGCCGCTTGGTGGCTCGAGGACTAATGTGAAGATTCAACCTAGTCAGGTGGGTAGAATGTGCGTGCAAAGGGTTCGAGGTTTTTTTAGTACACAATAAGTAATTGTGACGTTGATGATGAAGAAATTCAAGCGCCGTTAACTATTTATTACACAGTTCAGATTCTAATCAAGGGACAAATCGAGCACAAGCAAATTTATCGTCCGCCAAAAATTGCAGAGGGGGGAGGTTATTTATTACCTTTGGAAATTATGAACTGATCAAGTCTTAGTGACTAAAATTTTCATGCGTGGATCTCGACAACCACTAACATTGCTGCCCTCTCGAGTCTCGTCCAACTCTGATTCGTCTTTCCATCGTATTATAATATTAACATTGTATTATAATATCGTATTATAATAATTATAACAGCACAGAAGGGCCACAGCAAGTTCTGTCAGAATATTCTATTGCGTTCGATTGTTATATTATATTCTATTACACTCGACAATGGATTGATTTTTACATTTCTTATTGCAAGATTCTTGTTGATCTTTGTGACACGATTCTACGATCACGCAACCTAAAAAAATCACATTCATAATTGTTTCTGTTTTTAATTAATGACATTTTAACTGAAAGACTGCCAATGTAACAAAGTTTGAATACCGTGACATGTTTCAAACATCTAATAAGTTTTTACAAGTTTCAACTGCTCAAACTTACTTAAAAATAATTATTTTTTACGTCTATATAAATACGTAGATATTTTTAAACTCACCATTTGCAAAGTTGACCAGCACGATCGAAACGAACAGAAGAAAATAGAAAGTTTTCATTGTTGTTTTTACTTTAGCTCGCCAGTAGTTTAAAAAAGATAAACGTAATAACTGTCAGCGATGCTTTTTCAGCTTTTATATATATTTTTCACAATAGCGCGATATTATACTGAACCGAATACACAGGAATTCATGAGGAAATCTACATAAAAATTATATTCGCACATGATTTTAGTCGTGAGTTTATAATATACGTGAGTTCGTCAAATCATTGAACGATAATTATTAGCGGAATGGAGTCAAACTCGTCTTGTACGAATTATCAATTCTTCATGATTTCACTCAACAAGTATTTTTTTTTGTACCTCTTTTACTTTACACAATGACTTTATTGTATATGATGTTTAAATGATTTAACTAAATAAACTTTTTTTAATTTTATTTTACGTAAAAGTGTAAAAGTGGGTGTTTAATTTCAGAGACTTGAAGTATAAGAATGACGTATCCTAGAAGAGATGCGTTAGTTGCCGATTTTATATACTTAGAAACAATCTCTATCGTGACACTTTCTTAGATGTAAATTTATATAGTTGATCTTACAGTGAAAGAAAAAACTTAATATAATTATAAGACACGAGCTATTTGCCTTAAAATTTCCATTAAAATTCAAATAATAATAATTTCTTCCATAGCAGTACATAAACTATATGCTAAAATAATAAAAAAAGGAATACTACTAATTAATTTAATATTCTTTGCAAAAGTTTCGCTACTTGATTTTTACGATGCATACGAAACAGTGCCAGCGTCGGCCAAATCTCGCTGCAGTTTTATTACATTTCGTTCCAAGCATAGCGAAACTATACTTAGAATAAGCTGCCAAGTCCGGCGCTATCGCGATTTCAAACGGGAGCAACGAAGCATCGAGATAAATTTCACCTGCTATGTGTTTGCTCATAGATAAAAGTCGCGATCGGCATTTATGCTCAGCATGTTAGTTAACTTTTTACGTGATTGGATTTATAAGTAACGAGCTTTTGATTTTTTAAATTAATAATACCAAGAAAATTGATAGGATCTTTGTTTTTAAGATTTATTCAATACCGATTGTAGAAATCTTTTTAATATAATTTTCCGCAAATATAAACGTAATGATAACGCACATTTTTTCATGATAATAATAAAGCATATAAAAATATATATCGACCTATAGATAACAAATAATCATACGAATGTATTTTCAATTCAGGTGGATTCGCCAGATTCACCCCAACCAAAAGACACAGTCGGGCAGCGCCTGAAGAGTCAAGCAGGCAGACTTCGCACGCGGTTCAAGAACATACAAAAGCCAACGTTCATGACGCAACGTGCTGCACGCTCGAAATCCACGGAAAAACTACCAGCAGCAACAGCGACACCAGCAGCACCAGCAGTAGAAAAACCACCGGCATCACCGCGAAGTCATCAGAAAGCCAGTCGAATGGAACGTTTTCGCATGGCCTTACCCGAACGACCGAAATTCTCGCTTCCCGACAAATCGAAATTTCACTTGCCCGACAAGTCCAAGTTCCACATCGACACGACCAAGTTTCACATCAAGAAGCCAAATATACAGATGCCAAAGTCACTGAGCAAGCCAAAGAGGAGTGCTTCGCAGAGAGAAATGAAGGTAAAAGAAGAAACAAATTCATTTCGATGTTCGACAAAAATCATCTCCCCCCTTTTTTTAAAAATCATTCCAGCCAAGCGACGACAGTCATCCGTCCGAAACCGCATCAACAAAAAGTGGACGTCGCAACATCTTCGACTTCTCGACTCTGCCCCGTCCAAAGATCTTCGATCGCAAAGCCAAAGCCAAAGCCGAGTACGTGACTTCGTCGCCCAAAGAGTCGCGCGCCCAATCGACCGAGTCGTCGACTTTTCCGCGAGCGAAAAAACCATCGCAATCATTAAGCGCGCGATGGGCGGCGAGATTCGGTGAGACGATCAAGGGTTTTCATCATGAAGAATCGGCAGTGCCGCCACTCGACAGATCCGAGCCATGGAGACATCCGTCCTTGGAGCAACCAAGATTGTCGCTCAAACCGCAAGTATCGAGCGAAGGTGAAGATTCGAAATTGCCATGGGAGAGTGCCGAGAGGAGATACGATGCCGAGGACGAAGCTGAGGAAGACAGAGATATGTCGTACGGGGATAGGTCGGATATCAAGGTGGTGTATACATGTTTTAATCAATGCTTATATGTCTTGTGGATTGTGGAAAATGAGCTAGATTAGTTGGATAATCGAATTCGTAGGGTGGTCTTTGTAGGAAATGTGAAATAAAAAAAGTGCAATTGAATTTGGAAAGATTCTAACATGTATGTACCACCACAGGAACTCGGACCACCGTATCACAAGGGGGAGCCGATTAAAGATCCACGACTGCAGGATGAGCAGATAATGCAACAATTCGGCACTGAAGAACGCAAGAAGAGGGTTACGTTGGTCGAGGATACCGGTGGGTCTGCAGTTGATCTTGAGGTCAGTAATATACACGACTATAACCATATTAACCATGACAAAGGTATAGTCTAAAATAAATTACGACTTTACAGGCGGAAGACGAGCATCAAACATATCATCCGAAAGAGCTCGGCTCTTTTCCGCCAGTAGATCCACGCGAATTCAGCGAATCTCCTGTGCGTGCGCCATCAGTTGGATTATCCGAGGACGAAGAGTCGATGCGTTCGGATCGTGAAATACAACAATCGAGCGGTAGCTCTTGCGAGAGACGACGACGTGGCGTTATCGAGGAGATTGATTCGGATGAATTTTTCCTCAGGGAGAAGGGTATCAGTGAGGAGAACATGCGGTTTCATATTATGAGTGAGATTAGGTATGTTGAGTTGGATGTTTTATAAATGTATTCGATATGAATTTATTGATTCTCATTTTGTGTATGGAGATTTAACTAAAAAAAGCAATATTTTGGGATTTATTAGTAGACTCATAAAACAATTATTAATTAAATTATGAAAATTTACAGAGACGCCTTGAGGCCTCGGGCGGACGAAACACCACCAGTGCCACCAAAGCGCACGCGATCGATGCGCAAACGCAGAGACGAATCTTTGGAATCATTCGACGTCTCGTTACCACCGGAAAAACCAAAGCGCGAATTATCGCTACGTCGAAGTCAAATGTCGCTCGATCGCACGAACAGCGTTTCATCATCGCGTCACAGAATCGTTTACCAAACCGAAGGACCGATTCAGCGCGACAAAGTTGAATTGTACGCCGACGAGCCGCTCGACAACATCGTGGTGGTAAAACCCGAGCGTCGAAAATCCCGCACATCGTTGAGAAGTCAAAGTATAATTTTACCAACCGAAGAACCAAACATCCTATCGGCACCGATGCAATTCGATCACGTCGGCATCAACGCGCAAGACATCCAGGATATGATGGAACATCAACGTCGCGTTCAAACTCTCGACGTATCGAGACCAGCACCACCAGCAGTGCCTACGAGAAGAAAACGTCTGCGAAGGGATCAGTCGTCGAGTTTGAGTATAAGAACGAACGACAGCGCGTTGTGTAATGGTTACGGCGATTCGGCAGCGTCGCATGAGCGTATTCCACCGCCGACACCACCACCGACTCCACCACCCGACGCGGGTATAAGCGAGCGCGAGATCGAAGAGATGATTCAACGGCAATTGCGAGTGCAACACATCGACGAGTTGGATTACATCGTGCCGCAACCACCGGTGCCGCCGAAGAGAACGAGATCGAGAACTGCGTCGCTTGCACCGGAAGACGATCGAACTTCGCACGGTGCAGAGTCGTTACCGGGTGATTTCGGTTACGTTGATGAAGATATACCGACGATACCAAGAGATTCGACGTCGAGAGAACCGAGTTTGCCGGGTTACGCTGTGATCGAGAAGAAGGAAAAACCACCCAGACCACCACCGCCTAGGAGGAAGAGAGGCAAGTTTGCTACTGCGCCGAGGCCTTCGAAGAACGGACCGAAGAGACCTACGAGGACTTATAGTACTCTGAGGCCTGCCAGGTCTGATACGTTCGGGTAAATTTTTTTCAGTGATACAACTTTTCAGTAGTAAAATGTCAGTTTGGTCAGACATTAATTTTTTTCATCTACAGAAAATCTACGGAATCGATGCCATTCATGGACGCAGACTTCGAGGAGGCGGACTTTCACAAAGACCTTCGCAGCGGCGACGTTCTGATAAAAATGCAACACCGACCGTTACCAGCACCACCGCGACCACCGCGTCGCAGACGTGACTTTCCACGACAACCAACTCCGATAACACGACGAAGTCTTCCGCGCGAAATCACACCCGACTTCTCGGAAACCGTAGCTTCAACACAGACTGATCCACTACCCGATGATCTCGTGATCGAGGAAGAAGTCACCACGGCAAAGTTGGTTGTCACACCGTCGAGGTCGGGTTCGTCGCAGATACTCATCAGCACGGAAAGTGAAAGAGTACCAAGTCCCACTGGTGGTAGTTTCAAGAGTGTCACCAGTGGAACACCACCGATACCGCCGCTGCCCGGCAGCGTGACTCCGAGGGATGGCGACAGAACGCACGCTGCTGAAAAGGGTATGTTTTGTACGAAAGGATTGTTTTTTTTTATTTTCCAGTGAAACTTGATTTTTTTCTCTTTTTTCTAGGTAAAAGCGACCGTAAAGAACCTCCCTCCGACGATAGTAAGCGAGCGATCGATTTGTCACAATTGGAAATGTTGCGAGCGGCATTGTTTTCGACGGACGAGCCACTGAGGATACCACACTTGGAAGTCGGCGATTTGAAGGTCGACAGGTTAACGGTCACGCAACTCGAAGCGTACAAAGTCGCGGCTTCGGAGATCGACGCGATCGTCGTGTCGGCTACGGAAATGACCGGCCGAACCGAGACTGAGACTCTTCATCCGTCGTTGCTGCAGGAACTCATAGCTATTAGAAATCAATTACGTGAGTATACAGAATTTTACGATTCAATCTTGAAAGATTCGATTGTAAAAAAAATATATATTTATTGCAGAAGCGGTAGTCGCATCTCAGCCGCAATCGAGGCCGCAAAGTGCGATGGAAGACGCGAGTACGGCGACGAGCAACGAACGTATCGATCTTCCATTCGACATCGACAGAAGATCGACGACGGAGAGACGTTTACTCACGAGGGAGAGTTCGCCGTTGCTCATCGTTGTAGCACCACCACCCGCGGAATTGGAAGCTACCGGTGACAAAGGTCGCACGCTATTACCGCATTCGAGTTCTATGAGTGATCTTCCATCCACGACGTCTGATAGTATCACCGTCAGCGAGAGCGTCGCGACTGTCATTCCGGTGGAGGTGAGGGATTGAATATTTTATTTTTTTAATGGATAAGAATAGAATAATGAAATTTATAATTAAATCATTGTTAAAAATGGTAAACGACAAATATAGTTATCTAGTGCCTTGTCTACACATAGACTTTAATAAAATCTCGCTTTAACTTTCAAACTTGGATTATATTTTATTGAGCAATCGATATAAAACATGAAAAAATGCAGAAAAATTATCATATCTAACTGTTAGTATAATTAGTTTTTGATTACAAATAGTAGACAAAAATAAGTAATAACATGTAAAGATGATTATTTCACTAACAGACTTCATCGTCTAGACTCCATCTACCAGTTATTTTGTTACCTTCAAACATTCCAAAATCTTAATCGTCCTCTATTTCAGATCCTCGACGAAGTGACAGTAATCACCACGGAACCCCCAACAGAGGAACCAACAACAGCAATAACAACGTCAACCGAGTCACTCGTCGCATCGACAATCATCACAACCATAGCAGCAGCAAGGCCAAGATCACGCTCAACATCTCCAACACGAGCGCCATCGGGAGCAGTACGCCAGACAGCCAGCCCGGTAAAGTCGTTACCACCGGTGATATCGGTGACGCCCGATGCGATAACGTCACTTCCAGCCAACAACAACAACACCACCGTAACCTCGGAGCCACTAAGACACGCACAAGAGTCGAACGGAGCGCAGCCACAACGTGCTGTTATATCGTACCGCGGCTCCGGCGAGGACGACTTGCCTTATTATCATCAACGTCCAAACTCACCTTCACGCGATACATCATCCCCATCACCACCACCACCACCACCACCACTATTCACAACAATAAAACAGTTGCCCACGAATACAACGACCACCACACAATTCATAGCGTTTCCCACGTCACAAATCCCACCGGAGTTCTTCAACCTGGCGAATAGTCCTCCTTCTCCTTCGAGAGCTGATCAGATAGAGCCAAGTATCACCGAAATGACCGGCCAGCTGTTAGGGGCACTCGGCCAAGCAGGCAGCCGTTCACTCAGGCATTTTGTCGATTCTGTAGTTTCTAGATTCGCCGAACCAACAGCAACAACTCACCCCGATGATGCAGCGTCGACGTCTTCGCAGCAGATCACCGTCCCCGACGAGAAGTTGCGACGAGTAGAATTGGCTGTCTGCGCGCTTCTCATCCTTATTGCCGGGCTCATCGTCTTTATTATCTGCATGCCCAGGACCGTCACGCATCATCATCACTGGGACTACTTCAATCCGCCTCAATGAGGTCAATGAAAATGATACGTACGTCGATTGTAAGTATTTTTTTCATTCGCGTTGCGGCACCGAGACCGAGAATATTCTTTTTTTTTCGATCCTTTGAGTCGTGTGATGATGATAAATAAAAGACTATTATAAATGTTTTTTTTTCCATTTTTCTAAACGAGCATCGTTCATTTTTTCAAACTAAACTATATCGATGATAAAAACAATGTACTCTAAAATATGGATTTATATAGTGATGTAGTCGAGTGTATATCATGTAAGATTACTCCCGAATGATATACTAAAATGATTTTTATCCCCACATGAATGTCTATTTTGTGCGTATAATCCTGTTACCCTCCACGAACTAATTGATTTAGTTTAGTTATTTGCATGAACTTCACGCATGTGACAATCTGTACGTGTGACTCAAAGGATCAAGAAAAAAAAATCCCATTTTAGAAAGACGTATTTTCATGAAAAATCTTTGAATAATGACTTTATACGCGTCGATGCGTTATTATTATTGTATTTACGTTTAACTTTGTTTTTGTATACAAAATGAAAATCATAGATTTATACACCGCGTTATGTATTGTTATCGAGAAATTATATAACAGTTGTTGCTGAAATATCTTGTTGAGAAAAAGAAGAAAAAGAGAGAATTTTAATAAAAACTATTGTAAAAGCTTTTTGGAAGATTTAAGAAAAACGAATCTTTGGTCTATTTATTTTTTTTGCAGATCCTAACTCACAACACATCACAATCCGCAAAAATAAAAACATCGGGTTTTATACTGCACACCATGCCAATCGAACACACGCACAAACAACGAAACTTTAGTAACGTAAGAGACAAAGATTCTGAAAATTAGGCAGAATTCGAATGACAACGAGGTAAAATAACATATTTTTGAATATATACATTTCGAAATTTACGTATTATAATAAAATTTTAGAAAAAAATATGCTATGTATTGTTATTCTACTTTATAATTGAATGAAACGAATACCTTGATATTAGTAAAAATTTGAGTTTATTTATCTTTTACTGTTTGTACACCATCTTTATAATTGATTATTACTTCAAATTACTGTTGCGTTACAAGAAATATTTTGACTTTATTTTGAGTTTTAATTACTGCTATTATGAATGAATAAGTGTACATAATATTTTAATATCGAATTAATTGAAGATATCGTCGTCATAAGTTTGCAAATCGCGTTTATCGCGATGGGATCCTCCCTTACGGTTATAACTTGATGCTGCCGATACCCACATGGAACACGAAAGTTTGTCATTTAATGGATCGATTACAGGCTGCCTCCTTGCCATACTAACTTGTAGTTCGATCGATAAAACCTTCATCTCGTTCATTTTATTTATGGCCTCTTGAGCAGACTCTAGTTTCTCGAAAGTTATGAAACCTCTGTTGAAAATGAAAAAATAATATTAGTACATTGGTATAAGTACATATACATTAGCTAAATAGTCGGATTTTTTTTATAGAAAATACTTACTTCTTTTCATTTTCCATTGCAATTTGTATTATTTTACCGAATGCTCCAAAATGTTCCCTCAAAAAGTCTTCGGACAATTTGTAGCCGTGAACGAAGATTGTATTTCCTTTTTGCGGCTTTGTTTCTGGCTCGCACACTTGCTTCTCAACTACTTTGTCCGCAGGATCGGTCGACGCCGGGACAAAGCTTTCGAACAATTTTTTCACTTTTGGTCTCTTCGTTTCGGGTGGTTTTTCTACAGGCGAAATCTCCGAGAATGGTTGATAAGAGGAAACTGCTTTTTCTGTACTATTCAGTTTTCTCTCAAATGCTCGAGATCTTTTGAATGCTTCTTCCGGGCGTTTTTGATTTTTTATCGGAGCGATAACACCTGACTTTATCAACTTCTTGGCCACTTCACGAGCATCTCTGCCTTCTGTGGAACCCGTTGATTTTTGTGGAGAACGTTCTGGTTCTTGCTTGGATTTTTTCAGATCTTGTAAGGCTTTTTTCTAAAAAATATAAATTTGATATTTAGTAAAAATGACAATTTAGAGCTGCTTCGACTTTCCACATCAAGATATTTTAGATACAAATAGAAAAAAAAAAACCTTACCTTCTTTTTCAGTTTAACATAATTAGCTTGGAGCATCAACTCCTCCTCTGTCAATTCAGGTGGAAATTTTAAATACACCATGGTTATTTTGTACTTTCCAAACTTTTCCAAAAATATCTAGCACTGAATACAAAACTACGTATGATTGCGGAATTCAAACAAACAGCAAAACACTATCGACTGAAACTCAGATCGAAATGAAACTATACGTAAATAGTTGCTGCTTATATACGTTTCCTAAGGATATAAACTGCCCTTTCCTACTCACACTTTCACTCGTGCGTTGTAGTGCCCTATTCTCTCTTAAATGACTTATCCTAAATCCCTTGCGATTAAGAGGATATCCGAAGTCCTCTCAAAGGGATTAGAAAGTGAGTTTAAAACCGATTACTTGCGATAATTCTATTAAGGACAGACAAACACCGATGGATGTTTACGATGTTCGATCTCAGTGAACTCTTAAAACAAAAATACCTGGAATTAAGTTTAAATTACTGTGAATATTATTTGCTGTACTCCTACTAATATGACGATAGATATTTTAGAGTGTATCAAAGCGAAGGGAATAAAAATACTAATGTTATGGAAAAATATAATTATGCTTTATTTCTGTTTACATATTTTTCCATTGGAATTTGTATTACAAAAAAAGATATCAATAATATTTGTTGACTTTTAAAAAATAAGTTGGACTACATTAATAATAATATATCGTGATTTCCTAATATAAATTATTACAATTTTTTCATGCAGTTTTATATAGAACCGAATTAAATCTAACTAATCTATATAGGTTTATAAATTCATCTTAAGTAGACTACCTACTTATCAGGGTCATAATTTTTTGGTAAATAAATAGCATGTAGATAAGTACCAAAAAGAAGGGTTTTGTAACATACAGTTTTATCTGCACACAAAAAAATTTTCAATCAGTGTATTAGAATTGGACGAACGAAAAAAAAAAGTAATTATAAAAATTCACGCGGGATTTGAGTTTACATGTAAACTGTACACACCCTGAATTGAATAGACTCGATTTAACAGAACTACCAGGAAAGGTACGTATATACGAGTTTTTCCAAAGTAATATAAATTAGATACCTTACCTAGACATAAACCAAAATTAATGAACGGGCACATTGTTACGGTAACTTATTTCAAGGTATTTTTAGTAAATGTTTATCTAATTTTCTTATTGCACAATAAAACTGCGCATTTGTAGAGAAACGAATTACCCTAGCTATATAAATTACTTTATACCAAATTGAAATAAAAAAAAATTAAATCAATGTTCGTAATACGGAAATTATTGGAAGAGATCATCTTCATAAACTTTGATATCACGTTTATCTTTGTAAGCGCTCTTCTGAGTATAACTTGCTGCTAGCGATGACCACATGGAACTTGATGTTGTATCATTTATTGGATCGACTACAGGTTGTCTCCTTGCCATAGAAACTTTGAGTTGTATCGAAGAAGCCATGATTCCATCCATTTCACTTATTGCTCGTTCAGCAGACTCAGGCTTTTCAAAAGTGATGAAACCTCTGTTTTAAAGAATAAAATTAATAAGGTTAAAATCTATACTCTATACTTGAAGTAGTCTTTCAATCAAATGAAACTCACTTTTTCTCAGCTTCCATGGAAATTTTGAGTATATTACCAAATGCTGAAAAATGTTTCTTGAGGAAATCTTCTGAAATTTTGTAACCAGAAACAAAGATTGTATTTCCTTTAGGAGTTTTGGTTTCTGGTTTGGATACTGGTTTTTCGGCAACTCTGTCTTCTGGATCAGTAGCCGAGACAAAACTGTCATATAAACCTTTAACTTTTGGCCTCTTTGTCTCAGCTTCTTCCTCTTCAGGTTGTGTTGCTGAGAATGGTTGGTAAGATGATACTGTTTTCTCTGTACTGTTTAATTTCCTTTCCAGACCACGAGGCCTTTTGAATGATTGTTCTGGTCGTTTTGGAGTCTTTGGAGCAGTAATGACACCTGACTTTATCAACTTCTTGGCCACTTCACGAGCATCTCTGGCTTCTGTGGGACGTTTTGGTGCTTGTGGAGCACGTTCTGGTTCTGGTTTGGGTGTTTTCAGATCTTGCAAGGCTTTTTTCTTGGGAAATAAATAAACAATTTTATACCAAAGTACTTGAGTGAGAATGGATAAGAAACTTAGATTTTTCGAAAAGATGTGACACTACGCTATCGCAATTCTTATGAAGATCAAATTAGGAAAAAAAACAATTCGAATTTAAACAGTAACAAACAATGTAAACAAATGATCATAACCTAAAGGTTCGCAGCCAAAATTGAAATAGCGATTGAATGCACATTAAAATTACCTTTCTTTTCAGTTTATTATATTTTGCTTGAAGCATCAGCTCCTCCTCTGTCAAATTTGATGGAAAATGTAAATACACCATGCTGCTTTATGCTTTTGTAATTTTTTACAAAGCCCGCGTTTGCTCTGCAATATAAAGATATAATTTATCGCTGCGATCGCGATCTAAATCTTGATTCTTGGATAGGTTATGTAAACGCAGCGTGTCCAGAGATTGTATCGTCTGCAAGGCAATTCAGTTGTTCAGTTCACTTTTTACAGTGCAGTGCCGGCTCTCGAAAAGAAAAATGTTATAGTTAAATAACGTTATTGTTTGTTAAAACTTATTACTAGTGTGTGAATATTGTTGTTAAATTGATCTAAGCATAATGTATCTGCATCAAGTACGTGGATTTTTAAATATCAAAATTATCAATAGAAAGTGTCATAAAATCTACTACAACGAGCGTTTAGAAGGTAATATTATAAATTATATCTATTTTGAAGCCACTATTAATATATTATATCTAAAGGGGAAGAACACATTCATTTTCTTAAATCATAATCCATCTTTCAGATTTTCCAAAAACATACGTTTTTAATGATGTTAAAAAAGGATGGTATGAGGTATGGGAAAATAACAAATATTTTCAGCCAGAAGATGACAATGTTAAGCCAGTTTATAAAATGATATTACCACCACCAAATGTTACTGGTACACTGCATTTGGGCCATGCTTTAACAACAACAGTACAAGATATTCTAGCAAGATGGTAAAGATAATTCAGTACTATACGTAAATGTTGTACGATTGTGAAATAACAATTAATCAATAGACATAAAATTTTGTAGGCATAAAATGAGAGGGTATTCTGTTGTTTGGGTACCTGGATTTGATCATGCTGGAATAGCTACTCAAGCTGTTGTTGAAAAGTATTTACAGAAAACTAAAAATATGAAGCGAACTGACATGACCAGAGAAGATTTCTTAAAAATTATTAATCAATGGACAGATGAGAAAAGATCAATTATCAGTGATCAGTTGAGAACTTTAGGAGCAAGTTTAGATTGGTCGAGAGAATACTTTACAATTAGTGAGGTAAATTTGAAAATAATAAAATCGATTTTGTCATTACATTGTTCACTGTAAACAAGTTTGATTTTACAGAATCACAATAAAATTGTCACACATGCATTCGTTGAATTGTACAAAAGACAATTGCTGTATAGAAATGAAAGTTTGATTAACTGGTCTACAGCATTGGGTAGCACTATATCTGATATTGAAGTGGACTTTGAATCTTTAACAGAAAAAACAGATCTTGAAGTGCCTGGTTATACTAGGAAAGTTACATTTGGTCAAATATTTGAAATTTCTTACAATATTGTTGACTCAGGTGAATAAAAATTGACCAACATTCAAAATTGAATGAGAAAATTCTTGAACTTTTCATGTTCTTTATTGCATAGATAAAAAATTAAATGTGGCAACAACCAGACCAGAAACTCTACCAGGAGATGTAGCTCTTACTGTTCATCCAGATGATAGTCGTTACAGCCAGTATATTGGTCAAAAAGTTAAACACCCTTTGACAGAAGCTCATATTCCTATTATACCTGATTCAAATGTAAAAATGGACTTTGGCACAGGTAAGCTCAACATTTTACTACTTATAGGAATATTTATTCAAAACTATATTCTTGTTTAGGTGTAGTTAAAATAACTCCAGCACATGATCACTTTGATTATGCTGTAGCCAATAAGAATAATTTGGAGTTGATAACAGTTATTGACAAAAGTGGGAAACTGAATAAAAGAGCTGGCCGGTATGCAGTAAGTATCACAATTTTAGATATTTTGTATTAAAAAAAATAATCTGATTCATAAATCACAGGGATTGCCCAGGTTTCATGCAAGACATATGATTTTGGAAGATTTGGCTAATATGGGCTCATTAGTCTCAGTAAAGGATCATGCAATGGAAATCCCCAGGTGCTCTCGAACGGGAGATATCATTGAATTATTATTACAAGAACAATGGTTTATCAAGTGTAAAGACATGTCATTAAAGGCTTTAGAAGCTGTTGAGAATGGTTCATTGAGACTTGATCCAGCAATTCATAATAAAACGTGGATTGGTTGGCTCAGCAATAACAGGTAAATGTCGAAAATTAAGTAGATTTCGAAAAAGTCATTTATTACTTGATAAAATTGTTGAAACCATTTTTAGAGACTGGTGTGTGTCGAGACAATTATGGTGGGGTCATAGAATACCGGCCTACCATTTCAAAGTAGACAATGAATCCAAATGGGTAGTTGCTGCATCTCAAAAAGAAGCTTTGAATCAAGTTGGAGATCAGTATGGCATTATCACTAATATTAATCAGGATAATGATGTTCTAGACACGTGGTTTTCCTCGGCTCTGTTACCACTTTCTGCGATGGGCTGGTTAACTAATGTGCGTAATATTTTTTCATAATTTATCTCTTATTGATTTAAAAAACAAATTGGAATATTTTATTTTGACAGAAAAGAGACTTTGAAAATTTTTATCCATTGAGTTTGATGGAAACTGGGCACGATATTCTATTCTTTTGGGTCGCTAGAATGGCGATGTTAGGTCTTGAATTGACTAACAAACTACCTTTCAATGTAAGTATCGCATTGCCTACGGTTTGTGCACTTTTTTCAATAAATTGAACAAGTAACTTTTTTTTTAATTAGGAAGTTTTATTACATGGAGTTTTATGTGATGCTCAAGGAAAGAAAATGTCGAAAAGTCGCGGAAATGTTATTCATCCGGAGAACGTTTTGAACGGAATTTCATTAGAGGTATTTATATTTGATTTTAATAGTAAATCAAATCGGGCCTCTATAAATAAATTATTGTTTATAGAAATTGAATGACCAAGCAAAAAAGAGCTTTGAAGAAGGTATTCTGAGTCAAACTGAGCTCAAAAGAACAGTACAGATGAACACGAAAAGGTTCCCAAAGGGTATACCAGAATGTGGAGTAGATGCCTTGCGCTTCACATTATGTTCACACAATATTAAAGGTAAAAATCTTCAGCATCTTTTTTACTTTTTTTTTCCTTACTGCGTATGAATTTTTGCTCTAGAGCGTACGATATCGTTCAACATAGTGGAATGCGAACAGAATAAGTTCTTTTGTAATAAAATTTGGCAAGCGAGTCGGTATGCGGTGCTTATGACAAGCGATGATGTCATCGAAACGCCAGAAACTTTTACGATGATAGACCAGTGGATTTTGAGCCGGTTGACATGGATGGTAGATACTGTAAATAAAGAACTCGAGCAGAAAAACTTTCATAGAGCAATGGCTGCAATAAAAGAATTTTTGTACGGCGAATTTTGCGATTATTATATTGTAAGTTTAGCGTGTTGGTTCTGGCTAGCGTCCAGTGTAAAATATCTATTCAATTTCTCTTTGTATAATAATAGGAAGGAACGAAGCCAGGATTTCAATCTGAACAGTTGGATGTGATAAATAGTCATAGGTATACGTTAGCAAAATGTTTGGAGGTTTCGCTTAGAATACTGGCGCCGATCACTCCTTATTTGAGCGATGATTTGTATTCTCGACTATCCGAAAAATTATCCTTATTCGATCGTTGTGATTCATTGCTTGAGAGCTCGTATCCCAGCGTAGAAGAGTTGGCAGATTTGCGCAATGTTGATTTAGAAAAGCAATTCAGCGAACTTTTGGATGCTACTCTTTGCATAAGGAGTTTAACGAGTATATTGGCAGGGTTTAAAAATAAACGTGAGCTCGTTGAAAGTAAGTTTCTGTATGATATTGTCGTGGATACTAATAAGACATTAGTATATATTTTTTTAATAATAAAATATATTATTTTTTCTAGTTCATATTGCGGTAAATAATTCTGAAGAAAAGAAATTATATGAACGCAATGTAAATATTTTGCGCGCATTATCAAAATTGAACGTTGTCAAAATTTTTACAACTGAAGATTATGTAAAGAACGACAATGTTCTTTGCAACACAGTTGAAGAAAAGTGTTCCATTTACGTTGTTATTAATGATGAAAATGTTCTACAAGAAGCAAGGCAATTGCTAGGAAATAAAAAGTTGTCTGTACAGAAAAAATTAAATTCGTTAATGAAATTGAAATCTGGAAATAATTATGAGAGCGCAGTGTCAGAAGAAGATAAAGTACAACACGAAAAACAGGTACGAATTTCGTATGAGTGTTTCTAATGAATAAATATTATTTGAATTTGAACGCTTCTAACTTTTTATTTTTTTTTTTTTCAGATTTCTCAATTGCAAGGAGAATTAAAAAGACTATCGGCATCTGCGTGATAACAAAGGTGTTAATTTATTTTGTATAAAATAAATATATTTATTGTAAATAGTTTTTTGTAACATAAAAAATTTACGAATATTTATTACCGCCTATCACATTAATTATCATCGACCTCCATTTCACCTTCATCGTCATCTTCATCGTCGTCCTCGTCGTCGTCTTCCTCGCTGTCGTCTTCAGATTCAGAGCTACTAGACTCTAACCATACTTGACTGGATAGATCATCCTTAGTTATCGTTACCCATTCGTCTAATTTTTTGCACTCTAAAAAACAATCATTGAATTTTTTTTAAATACAATTAAACAAACTTAATTGCAAAATTTTTACCTAAACTATAAAAATCGTTTAGTGTGTACTGTTTGTCACCATCTTCAAACATTCCTCCATACAAATAAAGAGTGTTATGTTTAACTGCTAAGCCAGGATTAATCCTTGCTGATGGCGTGAAAATTTCTACAGTTTCGCCGTCAGATGTAATAACTTTATTAGCTGCAGGTGCAGGCCCAAGCGTGACCTAATAAGACACATGAAATTATTATTATTTATCCAAAGTACTTCACACATAAAAGTAAAGTAGAAGCAAAAATTTTTAATACCGTGAAAATCCCATCATCATCTGTTACTACAGTTTTTGAAGCAGTGGTCTCCATAGGTTCTTCCTTATTTTCTTCTTCATCATCATCATCATCATCTTCATTCATGTTTTCTTCTTCATCACCTTTAGCTTTTCTTCGTCTCTTTTTTATAACAGTGTCGTTCTTCCCACTCAGAGTTACTGCAAATGATTTTTATTCACAAATATAGAATGATTTGAACATATATTGGGAAATATTGAATGAAATATATTTACCAGAATGCCATTGAAGTTTGTTTAAATTAAATGCCACAAGGTCATTGAAGAAATGACCATAAAGATCTTCATCGTTATCCTCCTCATCATAAACGCCTCCAAACATATAAGCTAAATGTGGTTGAACAAGAATAGCTGTTGCACTGCAACGTGGTGAAATAGTTATCCCGCCTTGTTTTACAATTGACCATTTCCACTTCAAACCAGTTTGGTCATTTTCTAAAAAAAAAAATACATATTTTAGAATGATTTTTAATTATTTGTAAAAATAATAACAAAAAATAGTATCTTACTCTCTGGACTTAGAAGGAACATATCTGTATGAACATGACCTTTATCAACATCTTTTTTTATTTTCTCTTTACTATAGCCACCATAAACAAGAATTTTATTTTCTGGTGTAGGCAATACTATACAACCTGACCTTGGAGGAGGTGGATTTCCTACAAAAATCACATTATATTGATGAGCTTTTTTATTATTATTTTGAATTTGTAAATAACATACCTGATGTTTCTATTTTGCTCCAAGTATAAGTTGCCATATTAAAAACATGAACATCATTGAAGTATTTGTAATCCCTCAAGTTATCATGGAAACCTCCAAAGACATACAGATTTTTCTTAATATTGACCATTCTGTGACCACTTCTGGCTGAAGGTCCTCCAGAAGCTCTAAAACATTTGATATTATTGAGCTAATCTTTTTCTTAAATAAAATAATTAGTAAGGAAGGTTTATAGTCATACGTTATTTTTTCCCATTTCTTATCTCCAATGTGGAATACCCAGAGATCTTTGTAATGATAAAATTGTGACTCTGATGGACTAGAATATTCTCCTCCAAAAATCCACAGTTCTCCCTTATTCGCTTGTGTAGCCACAGCCTGATGTCCACACCTTGGAGGTGGAGCACCAGGTGCTTTGATAACAGTCCATTCATTTTTGCTAATGTTGTAGAAAAACATATCACTATAAACAACTGTCTTCTGACCATCGTGAAATTCACCACCAAACATAATAAGTTCATCTTTGTAAGGATGAGGAGTTAAAGTAAAGTTAACTCTGCGAGATGGTGGATCAACAACAGCTTCTACCACTTTTTGCCGGCGAGCTTCTTCCTTTTCAATTTGAGCTACGACTTTTTCAATGTCATCCTAAACATATAAAACATTAAGTTAATAACAATTTAAAATATTCACCTAATAATTTAGAATTGATAAAAATTCCATTCTAACCTCTCCGAGGGCAGCCAATTCCTTTTTCTGTTTTGCGTTTAATTTTTTTTCGGTTTTCTTCGCAGTTTTTTCGATTCCGCTGCCCTTCTTCTTTTTATCTTTTTTGCCCATTGTTTTTTTTTAATTATTACCAGATAAAATGAAAAAATGTAATATAAACACTATGCCGGCGTTGATGATGTTTGACGCGCTCCTTTTGGTATTTTGGTTAAACCACGTGCTGGAGAGAGACAGAAATACAACAAAGCAGCACGTGGGAAATACGAATATACCCATACACCTTCATTGTTTTTCATTCAGCATGCTGGTTACATAAATAAAAAATTTATATTGTTCATGAAAGTTTGGAAAATTTTTAATTTATTGAAATTTAGGAAATTGTTTACAAGCTTATTCATCTAAAGCGTATAATATCATGGACAATGTATAAATAGATTTTGTAATAATAATTTGCAAAATTTGTACTTTATACATTGAAATATAACTAGCAACCTTTTATGTCATATTTCACTAATTACAAAACGTACAGATATATATTCTTTTAATTGTAAAATCACAGTAGTTTCAACCTGGTTTACCTTATCAGTTAGAAATTGTATTTCTCCATAAGAGATATTTTTTAAATATAGAATTTACAGACTATCAACAAAACATATATAACTTTCCCATCAGAGTTTATGAACTCTAACTAAAAAACAATGCATGCTCTTTGTTTTTCAAGTTTTATTACGTCGCTTGGGTGTCATGAGTCTTTCTTACTCTCAGAATCACTTATATTTTTCATTGAAGTACTACTTTGCATGCTTTCATCTGGAGGAGCCTCTATTTGTTTCAGTTCTGTGTCTACGTGACATTTCTTTTTCAATATTGCACCACCAGTAAATCCTGAAAAAATGTCAAGATGGTTAAGATAAAAAAATTCATCTTTTCTATATTTTTTTCTAAATTGATTATTTAAAAATTTACCCAAGAGCCCTCCACCTAAAGCTGTCAAGCCACCCAATTTCAGGCCAGCAAGTAGTCCAACTGGTCCTCCTAGACAAGTTCCAAGTAAAGCTCCAGCTAATGGATATCCTGCAACTTTATACCTTGATGCCTGTTGCAGAAATTTTGTTCCTGCTTGAACATTAACTTGAGTATCGTCAATGCTATTTTCAATTCTGTCAACTGATTCAGCTTGTTCCTGAAGCACATAGTTTTATCAATATTATGTTGTACAATTTGATGAATATTTCTTACATGAACGATTTGGTTGAAATCAATAAACAGTTGCTGCAATTGTTCAAGATCATTGTGTAGTGTAGTCCAAGCTTGCAAGCAAGCTTGTTGCCTTTCCAATTCTTCATGTTCCGCTTGAACTTGCATGAATCGATTGTCATATGGACTTTCTACTGTTTCAGCTTCAACTTTGGGAGATGGACGTTGAACAAGTGGCAAGTTTAATTCAAAATCTGTTTGCCCATAATAAAAAATGTTAATAATTTTTCAAAGACATCACATTTTCTTTTTACTGCATTTATTTTACCTAAATATTCTTTGATTGCATTTAAGGTACTCGTTCTTGACTTCATTGTAAGCTTGTCGAACAAAGCAATTTCACTATCGAATACTTGTCCTCTCAGTGTATCCATTTCATACAACAACTGCTTCAACTGTTTGACTATTCTAGATGCATTTATTTGCTCTGTATAGACTCTGTCCCAGTCTCTTAGACCTTGAAACTAATATTAACAGGTTAAAATTAACAATTCTATAAAAGCAATGACTTTACTCACTTTTTTGATATTTGTCTTGTGCTTTTTGAGAAGATCAAGGTGATGTGGAATAGCAACATCGTTAAACTTGCTTATGGGAATTTCTAAGCGCTTTATTGGCTGTTTCATCACTTCACTATCTGGAGAAGACATTTTTTAATATTATCAGTCTATTTAAAACAATGACTAGAGATATGTCGGAGTCTTTACGTGTTAGAACTACGGTTTATCAGTACTAACAATTCTGAAACGATGACATTTTTTATGCAAAAATTAAACGAACAAAACACACTGCTTATTGTACCACAAAAATTCTTCTTCTTCTTGTAAAATACCACAAAAATTCGAGACGCTTATAAAAACGTATATACACCAACGCGTCAATCAGTTGCTCATGATGACACACGCGCGCTTATTGTTTTTCTTCTTTTTTTTGGTCGTGCAGAGAATATCAGAATATACACGCACGCGTAGAAAATATGTACACCAAAAAAAACCGTTCGAAACGGAAAACAGGTCAATGTGGCTCCATCTGTTGATGATTTTAACAATCAATTCCCTGTTATTCGGAGAGATGGACACACTTGCATGAAAATTTTCATTTGAGTAAGTTTAAATGTGAAATTGTTAAAATTGAATGATAAATTTGATTAATATAGCGGCAAGTTTTCTGTAAAATGCAACGAAAAATTGAGGGGTTAATACAAAGTTAAATAGAAAAATGTAATAAGATTAATTTGGGATTTTATTTGTTCTTGATTGGATGTTCTTGAAGAAAAAAATGCTACATTCTTTGCATAATTATTTCAATAGGTAAAGCATTAATTAATTCAGTTTCATTTAACCACTTATGAAGTAAAATCTATTGAAATAATTGAATAGTAAATCACTTACAATGCTCTACAAGCTACACTTGAAGGGTACAATATACGTTAATTTTTTGAGCGACACCGCTATATTAACTATCACTTATCTATAGAGTGGTTCACATAGTCATAAATATTTAATAATTACGTAAAGTCATAAGTGTATTTCGCCGTACAAGCAGTACTTTTAACATTTAAAAACGCAACTATTTTTTGCTATTATCATGAAATAGAAATAGATGGCGCAAAAATTATACAAGCATCATTCAAATCTTCGTTGAATATATTATCTATTGTTTAATTGTTAGTGAAAAATTTACAATGTTTTTTCGCATATAATATTATTGACAAAATTTTCTAGTCCATCATTGTAACAATACCATGAAAAATTAAATTTGTGAAATGTCTGACTAAATAAGCTCTTTACTACTTAATTCTAATTAATGATTTTTCAATAATTAAATTTCAAAAATAAAAAAATTGCCTGAAAGCAAATTAATTTGCAGCTGTAGGAGTACTACTGAACTTTCAAATCTAATGTTTATTTGTTTTTCAGAATTTGATTCATCTTTAATTTAAAAAAAAAAGCAGGTCGATCAATTCAACAGCACCCTCGAAAATAGCAACGAGTATTCTGGTTCAATTCGTAGAAAAAAAAACGCTTCGGTCCTCCATCAAAACTCAATTTGTTCAAGCACAGATCGGAGCTTTGAAAAAGGCTTCTTGAAAAATTTTCCAATTATCACAACAGTAGCAGCAGCAGTAGCAACCTCCCGTATAGCTACCTATAGATACACGTACAAAGGACGAAGCGTTCGCGCGACGAAATAATAATAATAATAATAAAAAAAAGATCAAGCCGAGGGAGAGAAAACAAAATGAAAAACGTATACATATATACACAATAAAAAAAAAGTCGGAGATATTCGCCGAAGAATAAAGCGTTGGCTCGGTTGGGCTTCCGGTAATGAAAAACCGATTACGACGAAATAGGCTCCGAGGGCTGCTCGTGACGTGCAATCGAATCTTCTATTCTGCAGTTATCTCGCTCTTCCTGGCCTCCCACACGCTATATACTGTACCACTCACTCGCGCAGCTCAACGCTTTCTCTCTCTCTCTCTCTCTCTCTCTCTCTTTCATGTTGCTATTTCTATAGCTCTGTTAAAAATTTTGGAAGCTCTCTTTTTTTTTTTGCGTTGCTGAAGGGATTATTGCGCGTATATCGAGTGATTTCGTCGAGTTTCAGTGTAAACGTATGATGTATTTATAGAACTTTGATGGTGGTTTTTATGGACTTTCGCGGAAATTTATTTCCCTCTTTTGTTTCGCGTTTCGGTAGCGAAGGATTAATGCAACAATTTTTTCGGGAATGAATGTTATTTTTTACGACTCCAAAGTACATAAAACATTTATTTAAAAAAAATATATATAATTCAACCATCACTACAACGTATACGATTATTCCACGTGAAAATCGTTCCGATCCATGTAAGCGGCATACTTGTTACAGACGACAAGCAAGAATGCCAAACATTAATAACGCAATGCCAGAATAGGTAAAACGTGTAATCGCTTGGAGAATTTTGCCGAGGGAATCCATCGTCGTGTGCACGAAAGCGCGCGTGGCGCAGGGGGGGGGGGGGGGGGGCGGCTTGTAAATTCCGCTATTCGAAAAACGCGACAAATATCGTCCAGGCACGTACAAAAGAGAGAAAGAGAGTGAGTGAGCGAGTGGGTGGATAGCCGATATATGCGCATATATATATCATCTCTCTCGTGTGTGTGTGTATACGTGCGTTTCGCATTTGACTATTACTTCTTTTTTTTGTTCTCTCTCTCTCTCTCTCTCTCTCTCTCTCTCTCTCTCTCTTTTTCGCTTGACCTCCATTAACTGTCATATTTCGTTCGCGCGCTACCTTTTTGACCTTTCATTAAGCCGATACCCATACCGTCGATATAGCATTCTTTTTTTCTCCCTCTCTTCTTTTGCTATCGCGTGATTGTACCTTTTTTTTGCGCACAGACGTGCGGATTTACAAAGGGAACGCGTTTTTTTTTAGAACGGTAGCTGTTTTGCTGCGAATATTTCCAATCGCGAGAATAATAAGCAGGCTGTGTGCGAGAAAAAGTTGGGAGTTGTTACTTTTTTTTTTGGTCGTCGACGACAACGACGGATGCGCGATCGAGAATCGTTGTTACTACCTTTTTTGCTGGGTGGTGAGCTTTTGAACTTTGCATGAAATTGTTTGCGAGTGAGAATAGAGGATTTTTTTTTTGAAAGCAATGTGCGTTTCCAGGGAAGTTTTTGGTTTCGCGTTTGCGATTTATGGTAATCACACGGAAGTTCCGTTTTCTAGTTGGAAAATACGCCGTGTCCGTTGAACTTTGTTGACAATTTTTGAAAATTGTTTCAATTTCAAAATTAAAAAAACAAAAGTGTCGTTCAATTGTAACGTTAATAGTCGAAAACTTACATTGTCAACTTCGCTTCGAGCTTAATTGTCAAGCAGTACTGCATCTCAAAGTTTGAATAGCTCACTTCAGTTTGAGCATTTAAATAAATTTCGGAAATCAGTAAGTGCGCGCGAACTGAAATCAGCTCAGTAGAAAAGTTTTTGGGCTTCGAGTAGAAACTTCTGTATTTAGTCAGACGAAGATTGAAAACAAAAAGTTTTTCGTCCTGGAAAACGTTTTAATTTTCAAAATTTTCTCTTCATCAAAACTTCGCAGTTGAATTACTGTGACGCTTAAATGAAATATATATA
>JAWWMK010000001.1:14744834-14783881 GCA_035047105.1 Galeopsomyia nigrocyanea
TGTGTGTGTGTGTGTGTGTGTGTGTGTGTGTGTGTGTGTGTGTGTGTGTGTGTGTGTGTGTGTGTGTGTGTGTGAATACCCCTTCATTTCGAGCGGGTTATTGACGACGATGAAGCTTTGTTTGAGCGCGGATACTGATGGAAGATTGATAGCCACTGCTCTGTTAATAATTCGATGCAGCCGCGATTGTCCGTTAGTAAATTATCGGTAAATGGCGTAATTTAGATTGCACGAGATTAGAAATTACTTTGATAATGCGTAGTTTAAATTTATAATTGTTTCTTGATGAAATTTTCTTGCTAAGAAAAATATGAAACGAATTTTCTCGAATGCAAACAGTGCTATTCAAATGATTTTATTCGAAAAGCCATATAAATAAGAAATCTCCAGTTGGAGCTGAAAACTCATAAAAAAAGTTTCGCTTTCAATTGCATTTTCTCAAACTTTCGCGAATCTCTCTTGAGATTTTCAAGCTCAGCGAGAACGTATAATAAAAGGAACTAAGAAGTAAACAGGCGAACTTTCTGAGTTGTATAAGAATACTAATGGAATACGTATCCACGTTGGAAGCGTGCTATTGTTTTATTACATTCTTTCGGGCTGCAGTTGAATTCGAAAAATGTTAGGTATTTACATTGGTTTTCGAAAATACATTTGTATATTTTCGCGGATGGAACATTCGCGATAAAAAAGAGATGCTTGACAAAATATTTCCAAGTATTTCTATCTTCTCATATAGAATAAAGAGATTTATTTGAATTTCATAATTAATATTCTTCATAATTCTTTTTATCTAACGTAGGTATACCAGTCCCAAGTCTCAGTTGATAATAACGAGCATCCTCACGTTCATCGAGGTTCTGATAAATGGCGCTTGGCTGCTGAAGGCGCCACCGTCTGCTATTTACACTTTCCCGACAAGGGATGTTCGCTTGAGGATTTGTCAAGGATTCGACGATCGATCGTACACGATCGGTTTGATTTATCCTTTCGTTTTAATTGGTGAGAATTTAAAATACTTAATTAATTTGTGCAATATTAACTTTAGAAAAAAGGGAACTTCATCACTTTTTCTATCTGTATTAGAATCTTCTTTGTAGTTTGTAATTTATGATGTTTAAGTCATTCCCGAATTTTGTAGAAACTAAAAATATCCAAAGTGAAGTAGACTTGTGATATACTAAAAATGTCTGACATATCTTGATCTATACTACTTACAAACAAAGTTTTTTCATTTTCGTAGGTACTGCACAACATAATCTAATTACTAACTTTCGAATTTTTTTTTGTTACAGTTGTCTGCACAATTTATGCTGTGAAAACGCGAAAATGCCCAGAAGGTTTTAATGAAACGCGCTACATCGCCTTTACCAATTACACAACGTTGATCCTGTGGCTCGCCTTCGTTCCTTTGTACTTGGCCTCGACGAGTAACGCAATTCGCGTAGTTACTTTAGCTCTCTCCCTTTCGCTCAGCGCCTTTGTTCAACTTGGCTGCTTGTTCTTTCCAAAGGTCTACATTGTCCTAATGAAGCCTGAAAAGAACACCAAGGAACTTGTTATGGCTCACCATCGAAGTTCCTCATACTTACCAACACCCGCTACTCCAGTTGTCATTTTAAATGGCAATCCGTTTCATTTCAATGCTGTTAATAGTAGGGAAAATTGAAAATAACAATGTTTAGTTTGATATTTGAATTTTGTGTGAAATGGAAACATACTTTACTTTCTTGAATATTTACAATATCAGGTAGGAGTAATTTGAACTTTTGATACCGGCTGAATATATATTCCAAATCGAATTAGCAAAGTTGCATAGTTTATTAAATTACTTATTATTATAAAGAACCAATGTGAATCATATTTATTAAAACTATAAAGTATATTCAAGTAGAATTTGGAAATAAGAAATAAAAATTATCTGAAATTTATTAGGAAATACTAATCTAATTCTAGTCATATATTTATGAGTGTTTCGTCACGCATGGAAACTTGAAAGTAAAAAAAAATATTGAATTTCACTTCTCTATCAATGGTCTATCAATGGAATGTGGTAGTTTAAAAATCTCAATCAATCAAATTTTTTGTGTAGAAAGACAATTTATTGTTCAATGTTTTCGATTCTCTCAAAATTACTGTATGAATGTTAAAGATGTCATCAAAAATTAAATGAATGCCGACTAGTCTTTGAAAACTCATTAACTACTATTGCATATATTGTAGCTGATAAGTAGA
Source organism: Galeopsomyia nigrocyanea (assembly GCA_035047105.1). Classification (NCBI taxonomy): domain Eukaryota; kingdom Metazoa; phylum Arthropoda; class Insecta; order Hymenoptera; family Eulophidae; genus Galeopsomyia; species Galeopsomyia nigrocyanea. Next base: position 14,747,070 of record JAWWMK010000001.1, read on the forward strand.
GTTTATCGCTATTGTTAATTGTTATTAAGTTATTTAGTGTAAAATCTTGACGGGTGCGTGCAGGTATATAATATATAGTTATGTCATGGAAAAATTTAAAAAGTAAATTTAGCACATAAGGCTTTTTCAATGTATTTTTGTATATAATAGGAATAGCATAATTTTTTTAATGTATTATTATAATAATCAACGTGGGTAAGCTTCATCAATATGATCTTCAAAATACTCATGATCAGCGTATTATAATTAGAGAACTGAACAAAGTATACGACTTTCTTAATTTTGCATGATAGGAAGAATAAATAATACAAGATTTGATTAATTATTTGTAAATATATTATTAAGTAACATCTATAATATAATAATGAAAAACCATCTATATTCATAGGTATCATTGTAATATTTCAATCCGATAATAAAACACTCAGTATGAATAGATTTTTGTTTTCTCCGAGTATTATTCTTTATCTTTTTCCCGTCTTTGGTGACTTTAAAAAAAAATTGCACCGCATCAATTGAAATCTGATTATGCTATAACGTTCGGGTCTCATTTTTTTTACAATATTTTTAAAATGACGCTGATTCCTCACAAAAGAAAAGTGTAAGTATCACCAGGCGCATTTTTTCTCTTTTCGCAAATGAGATTATCTTACAATCTAATTTTCTTTCGTTATCCAGCCATAGCAGGAAACTCGTTCTTTTATAAAATCGATAAAATTTACCAGGTAATTCGCTATCAGACTAAAGACGGCAATAGTCGTTGTGCTGCGTTTTTGAACCCTTCTTCTAAAGTAACATGTTCAAAAAATACTTCAAAACGTACTCAACAGAATATTAACAAAAAATGATTAATAAATAATAGAACATCACTATCAACCTAAAAACATCGGGAACAAATAGGAACATTAGAAAATGAAAAATTTCTAAACAAAATCTGTAGATAATCTAGAATAATACTGGCTCTACTGGAGCGAAAATAAATGTGTCAAAATCATAAAAACTTGATTTTTATTTTAACATTCAATGTTTATTTTTTCACATATTTGATACTTCGAAAGTTCGATTCCTTGTAAATTTCGAAATAGTTTATCCATCACAAGAATGATGAAAACATTTTTTGTGCAATATTACGAGCTTATTTTAGTTACATTATACTGTTATTTAGTTTTTACAAGATTTCTAAAATGTTCGTTTGTTAAAGATGTCTGTAAAAATTATTCATTGCATTTCAGAAAATAAAAGTTCCCATAATTACTATTTTTGTTTGAAATAATTTTTCAGTTGTAGAATTTTGATAGCAATAATGTTAACAACGGAAATTTGCTCTACAAATAGGAAATAACAGAGAACTAAACTAAATTTTTCACAAAAATCTTTGGAACTATACATTTTTTACCTTTCCTACACTTATTTGAATAACAGAACTTTACAAAGATTTTCTTTTACAATCCAGATATCTTGGTAACGTGTTTTCATAATCTTATTTCTAAAATATCGCAAAATTATTTAGCTATATTTACTACTATAGAATTTTCGGGAATAATATATACAGCCTTAGATCGATAAATCTGTGAAATCTTGACTCTAAAAACATTCATTTACATCTTATTTACAGGTGTAGAAAATTTTAATCCATAATTAAAAAAATTTAAACATTACTCAACATGCATTCTCTGATTAAAGTATCTATATATAATATTTTTCAAAATCTAATATCTATTTTCTATAATTTGCAGATACAAAAAATGTATAAATACTTTGCTAAAGCAATTATTAAAATATATAAATTCGAAAAGAAAAGCAAAACGGAGTCGACGTTGTAACTAAAATTATTAGGCAGTTTGATATCTGGTGTCAAGATTTCCCAGCTTACATAGTTTTCATTCACATTATCTAGTAGTGTACAGTTTTATAGCCAAACACCGAATGTTCACGACGTTTGACCGTAACAATAGTCGTCGTCGTTTCTTCTTTTTTTTTTCTCTTGCAGAAAAGACCGGCTTTCATCCTTTAATTAAAATAGTTTAGATCAAAAATATTTATGCTTTTCGCTATGGAGTGCGAAGCGAATCTTACTCTTACTTATGTTTGACTACAGTGCAATTAAGAATAAACGATGACCTTCACAAAGCCATCATTAGTAGTACTTAATATTTTTTTTCGTAAGTATCTTTGTCTATTCTAAGATAAAATTTTTCTATTACAATTTGACTCGTTTTTTTTTACTTTACTTTATACATTTTCAGTTAAGTGTGTGTCGATATGTCAGTGCACGTTTCATACAATTAAGAAAACAGTAAGGTAAGAATCAAATATTTATGGATGGGCGATTTTTTAATTTTTCGATAGTTGCTTTCATTTCATTATTAGTTTTCGATGAAGTATTTAAGCTTTTCCCAATTTCCATCGTTGACAATCATTTTAAAACTCAAAAACATTGTTATTCAATAACCAACAAAATCAACTGATCACCATTAATTTTTCGGTTTTTAAGTACATACGAAGAGATATACACTTTTTTGTGTCCGTACACACACAAGCAATATTATTTCAACAAATGTACTTCAATTTGCCATCTAAATTCTATGTTACATATCGCTCTGATTATACTCTCTACAATAAGTCTTTAGGAATATCGTAAATTTATTTCACTTGCGAATGTGGCAGTTTATCAATCTTCATCATCGATATCATCCTATAATCACGGTGTTTCTTCATTTCTCTACAATTTTCAAAAATGAATCTATCCTAACTATCACCCAGTTTGCATATTTTTTTTCTCATTGAGCTATGACCGATATTTGCAAATCCATACAACATTTGGCCCCATTACCCTAATTGGTTGTTACTATAGAATTTAAGGCACGTTCGCACCGAGGATATTATCTATTCAATGGCCTTTTTTTTCGCTTATAATATTCTTTTCTCTCTTCGATTTATAATATAATATTTCTATTCTTGATTTCGTTGATGGTATACCTGATATGTGCGCCAAACCAGAGCATTATTTGCACAATCGGTTTGACAGCTAATCCGAGTTTCGCCTACAAAGCTTTTCACTTTCTCACAAATCGACGCGAACGCCCTTGCTTTTACTTTTTTTTCTTCTTTGGTTGAGTATTTCGTAGTTTTCATATTTTCTATTCTTTATCACTAATTGTGTATAAATTATTGCAATAAAGTTCTTTTTTTTTTGTAATGCTTTGAATAAAATCTTATCAGTACTAACAGGTAAACTATATTCGATAACAATTATTTTCGAGATGGCAGTGGGATTTTGATTGCAATATTTTTGGAATACTGAACGGTGTAACAGTAGTTTTTGTATTCTTTAGGTACAGTGGTTTCTACTTTTTGATTAATTAAAGTTTGTTACGGGTAAATTATATGCAAGGAACACTATTTCTAAAGCTAAATATGATAAGCGATCGACTATAAATAATGAAAAAAAAGTGTCAAAATTATATTCCTGATTCTGGTCACAGCAGGAACTTATTACATTGTTTCGAACAGAGTAAAAGGAAAATTTCTACAAATCCCAGCAAGAACAAAAAAACAAAGAAAAAAATCCAGGCGAGGCGCGCTAAATCTTCCTTTGGAAAATCCAGCGCAAATCCTCAAAAAAGAACCTGCCACATTCGCAAGTAAATCGCCCCTAAGTGATCTCGTCGCTTCTTTTTCACTTTATTCCACGATTGAAAATCCGACTCGCGCGCGCGAAGAGAGTAATAGAAAAAAAATCTCCACGCCGCGTACGAGACGAAGACGAAAACAAAAAAAAAACCGCACTTCTCGCGAAGAAGACGCGTTGGGGGTAAAACTCTTCGCGTTTAGTAACAGAAGCATCACCTTCCTAAGTAGCGTATCGATAGACCACCGATTATGAGAACCATGTGCGTTGTCAGCGAGGAACCCGACGATCTCCAATTCGATGCCGATGAAACGTCGTCGCATTGTGCTGAAAAATTTGAATTTCATCAATGATTCGCTCCTTTGTGAAAATTTCAAATTACTCCTGAATACTCACTGTAGGCCGTGAGATTGACTTGCCACTCGTGTTTGTGTAAATGCGAGGCCCTTGGACAGGAGGCCAGGTGGCCGGTGATAGTTAACTCTCGACTTGACGGTGACTTTGAAGTCGTCGTTGCCGAAGCGCTGTACACAAGACAGTAGCGGTTCGCCTCTGTGCTCGCCACTATGTAACCCGTGTCGTTTTCCACCCATGTGCCGTGGCATGAATATTCTGCAAAATAATTAACTATTCAGTGGCGTAAAATTTTAACGTTTTAATTATGGCTTCTCTGTGAATATATCAACGTCGAAAGCTCGACAGCAAAGGATTCATCTTTCAATACTTTCTAAATTTCATAAATAAATTTAAATAATGTATAATTACAATAAATAAAATATAACTTCCATTTTGACTTCTCGCGATGCAATATTAATTCTTTGCATCATATTTTTCCTCGAAAGCTTTTCGGAAGACTTGAAAAATGAACGTTGATCCCAAGAGATGGAAAAAAGCTCGACGGTACAACGTCGTCTTCGTCGCGGAAATCCGCCGTCGAAGCAAAACATTGGGTGCACGTAGAGGGAGAGAGAGAGCTTCGACAAGTTTTTCCTTTGCGTGGCCTAAACACACGGAGAGATTAAGCCCGCGGCGGTGGCTGCTGCTGCGATATCGGCAAAGACGAAACTCGCTTTCGTCGTGGCGAATGGAAAGAGCCCGAGCACACTAATGCCTCGTACAAACAGCCCTCGTCTCTAGCACCCGATATAACCGGCTTTGTGGGCAAGGAGAGAGACAGAGGAAAGACATAATCTTTAATCAAAGCAACGCGCACTGCTCTCTGGCAGCTTATGCGCGTTGTGCATACCATACCAAAGTTATATACCAAAATCGCTGAATGTGTGTGTGTGTGTGTGTGTGTGTGTGTTGTTGTTGTTGCCGCTTGATCAGTCTTGGCCTCGTTTGCATCGTTTTGTTTGGGTTTTGTCGAGTTTGATGATGTTAGCTCGAGGGAGAGAGGGATTGACCTGGATTTTCAGCTTGATCGAGTGTCTATACGTTTTTTGTAATAGAACGTTGTAAGTCTATGACTTAGCGCACAATGGGAAAAAGAATTTGTTTCAAATTCTTTCTAAATATTGAAATATTCGTCGCAAGCGAGCGAGCGAGTGAAATAAAGAAGAAAAAAAAGTGAATTTGAAACTACGCGAATGAAATATTTTATTTACAACTGAATTCAGCCACCGTCGTCGCCGCCGTCGCCGCAGTTGAAAGTTATTCCAGCGATATATATTTCGCCCCTCAACTCCGAAAAAAGTAGCACTGGAATTTTTACCCGAGCGCTCGCTCGCTCGCATTTACAAACTTTTTCCCTGTCGGCGATTCGTTAAAAATAGCGCAAAACTCGATTTTTCGCGTCGCCCGATATATGTACCAAATTCCCTTCTTCCTTCTCCCCCTCTTTTTTTTTCTCTTTCGCTCTATTTTGCTCGCTCGCTCGCGCGCTTCCGGCATTCGCCAGTTATTGGAAGTTATGTCACCGGCGCTCGTGCACACACACACACACACACACACACACACACATGCGCTCGCACGCGCACGCGACCACTCGAAAAAAAGTCACGCCTCAAGGCTTTGCGGCGAGGGGATCCAAGTTAACTCTGCTCTCTTAGACTTTTTTTCGCTTGAACGAGATTAGGCTGTTCTTTTCAATTTTCGCGAAAAAAAATGGTCTTGATAGGCTCTTTGCTATAATTTTATGATGTTCTTTCGAGTTTGATGAAGATTAATGGGCTAAGAATAGGTGTTAAATGGTCAATTTTGAATAAATTATTTGCGTTTTTTATGTGCTATAAATTTGCGTCCATTATGTGCTATAAATTTCAATCACATATAATATTTAGCAGAAGCACGCTTCCTGTGACCAGCATAGAGTATTGAAATGCAGAAGATATGGAACGTGTCTTTTTGATATGGTGTAACTTATGTAAGAATCTCAATAATAATTGAAATAACTGGAAAGCTAAAGCATGTACCTTTCTAATAATGATCAAGCGTTGCTTTCATTACTGAAGCATTGTATTAATTGACATTATTCTAGATGATCCAAAATAAAATCCTGATTATAAACAAAATTGGCGAGTCTTTTTGAAAAAAAAAGAGTATTATAAAAATAGAATTCTTTTAAAATCTCAATCTAACTATCAAAAGTATTTTATTCATCATCTCGAAATCAATATTGATCAATCAGGGAAAACTTCGAGATCATCTAAGTTGGTAAATCTTGAGCAAGAAATTCGTGGAATTCATTAGAAAACCAAAGGAAACCACACACTCGGAAATGCACTCGGAACCCTTCTCTCATGGGCGAAAAGGCCATGCCGCGCACATCACAGCAGCGGCGGCGGCGGCAGCGGCAGCAGCAGCAGCAGCGAACTCCTCTCGGCGAATCAATTAATCGCGCGATAGAGAGGGAAGCTACGCGATGTCCATCAGCAAACCGGGCGGAAAGGTCTCTCTCCTCCTTCTCAAGAGAGTGAGCCGCAGACTAACTATTGCAAGCTCTCCAGGGGAGCTCTCTCTCTCTCTCTCTCTCTCTCTCTCTCTCCCACTCTCGAAAGTCGAAGGGTAATCCGATAAGACGTCGCCGCCGAAACTGCCGGGAAGAGCAAGAGAGAGAGAGAGAGAGAGAGAGAGAGAGAGGAGAGAGAGAGAGAGAGAGAGCTGCGGCTATCGGGCCTCACCTTATTCATGGTCTATATCGTCTTTTGGATGTTTCTTGACTCAGCGCTTGATTGATTAATCCGTAAACGATGAAATGTATTTGCGATCTAAAATATGATTTCTTCTTTGAAAATATTAAACGTACCCAATAAGGAAGTACGTATAACTTAACAGATAGAATTTCGATCGATCTGAATTGAATTTCAATTCAAATGATTCGAATGCCCTCGTGAGAGTAAACTCAGTAAAGTATTTTCTTTTTTTACAAAACCAATGCACAAAAGTAGGCTAGTTGGAAAAGTTTTTTTTAGCATTCGTTTTTCGCGTCGTACCCTCTAGCTCGCGAGTAATGTAATCTTGAACTGGGCTAACCTGATAAATCGAATCTATTTCAGCGAAGTTTCTTCGTGGTTAACGAGCCAATGAAATTGATACGGAAATTTCATGTAGCTAGAGCGCGACGAAATAATCAAATTGGATATGCATATTCGCAATGAGATTTTCAATACTGCTAAAAAACCGAGTGAATATAAATCGAAGTTTATTGTATGATCTCCGAACTCAATTCTGTTATTTCGGAATCTGGGTGACATCAGTGTATGCTGTCACTTCGAAATCATAATTTAATGAATTAAATTATTCGTCTTTTGACGACATCTCGATGCGAATAGATTTCCTGATCGAATTACCAATAAATAACTGTAACTCGTATGGGAGAAACCGAATTTTCCTGAACTAAAAATAATTCGATCGAAAAAAAACTTACTGAACAGTGCTTTATCCGTGCAATCAGTAGCGAATTCCATGATATCAGGCTTAGTACATCCAATACTGAGGCCTTCGACGCTCGTGTGAAGGCATCGCGTTGGTAGCTGCGTCGTCGTCACTTTGGCAGCCCTTATCTCGGCAACGTTTTCAGCTCGCGGCTGCCATATGTCGTTGTAGTCGTTGCTCGGTGGCTTCGTTACGAACACCACGTCGTAGCGACCCAAGTGTGGGCATTGTCTCGTCATTGGCTCCATTGCTGTTGATCAAGAAATGAACGATCGATTAAACTATTTTTTTTTCTTCAAAAATGAGAACGTTTAATATTTTAGATATAGGTGATAAATCTTGAAAACCTTCTCGAATAATTCAAGATTTCTATAATATGAAGGTCACATATTCATAAATAACGAGTTACATCGTGAGCGTCGCTTCGAGTACGCCGAATCCCGCGTGATAAATATAACAATTATTCTGAAGAAATAGCCAAATGCGCACTAGATCAAGAAAATAGATTTTATCCTCTTGACACGAGAACATGGAAAGCAGCATTTAGTTCTGACGGTGTGTTCATTGAGCGAAAATAATTTCTTACCATGCCCGCGATGCCTCGGCGTACCGAGCATAATTCAGCCATACACGAAGCGCGCGCGGGCATGAAAATTGAAAGCCTAATCCCAACGCCGCTTAAGGATCACAAAGAGCAGGCTCGATAATCCGCGTGGCAAATCGATTTACCGTTCCATCATCGTACACACACACGCGCATGCACATACACGTGAGCTTATAGACAAGCTGTCGTTACGTCAATCCTTCGTCGACGTCGCGCGGCGTCCCAGTTCTTCGCTTGGCCAAGCCGCCTTGTGCACGGCTTTTACGCGCGGATCTTGGCACCCCTTCTCCGACCATCATAAATTTCATATGATCGCGTTCAGCGTGTGTGTGTGTGTGTATGTGTGTGTGTGTGTGTGTGTGTGTGTGTGTGTGTGTGTGTGTGTGTGTGTTCCTTCGATACTTGTCGAGAGATGATAGGGAATATGAGGTTTTGTTGGAGATTTTGCTTGTAGTTATAACTATATGACGCTTAGTTCGTCGTATTTTGGGGGATTACACGAAGGGGTATTAGAACTTTTTTTCATGGAGTAGATTTATTATGGATTAACGTTGAGACGTAAAAACTTCAGCGAGACATCGAGCTTTGATATAATTATTTTTATCATGTTTCGAGTTTCTGAGTATAACTGATTTTTTTTTCTTAAGCAAATACCACAGACACAAAAGACATTCCGTAAGATATAAAATTTGAAATATCAGATGTACGCTTCAAGCATTTAATCGCATAAATCGCGGCCAGAGACGACACCGAGAGCAAAAAAAAAATACACCTGCAAACATTTATAATTTACAGCGGCGTAAAATATTTCTGCGCATCTCGCGCGCACATTTACCGCTCTGTTGTGTGTACGTGTGTATGTGTACCATGGCTTTTCTTCTTCTTTTTTTTTTTCGTGTGCGCGCCACGGTCGGATATATATTGCGCGCTAGCTTCTGGCTCCGAAAAAGAAGTGGAAGAAGCCAAGGCAACGACTTATACACATCGCGCTGGGGACATGCAAAATTTATCGGCGACATTTTGCTTTTTACGCCGCGTGTATATACGTACGTCCCGCGTCTCTTATATATATATATATATATATATCAGCCCAGATGTTTTTGCGTGTATATATTTTTGCGAGAGTCGTGCGTCGAAGAACGACTCATTGCTCGGAGAAGACTTTGGCGAGAATGATTAAATAAGGGATAGCGAATTAATCAAAATTTTTTGAATTACTATAAAACAAAGTTTAAAAATCATTTCACTCATAGATACTACATACATTTCCACGTTTATTTATTGTACATTAGGATAAAAAAAACCACGAAGCGAACAAAAAAAAAACTAGAAAAGCCCACGAGTACGAAAGCGCACCCGCTACAGTGAAATAGAAACACCATCGCCAACTGAAATACAAACTGGTATACAGTCGACTACTAGGCTTTCATCGGCACGCGAATCACGTGTAAGGCTACACACACACACACACACACACACACACACACACACACACACACACATGTATAGTACTATATATAAAGCCTGTATGCGCGCGGATATCATTTGAATGCGTGTATATAAGGCGTTTAATTCGATTAAAATGCATTTCCCCGAGCCCCGACACACAAGCTCGCGCTCTTACGCGATGTATCAATTTTACACTCCTACCTTTCCACTTCCGTCCTTTTCTCAAAACCGGCGCGGCAAAGAGCGATAAGCCCGCCCCGCGCGCCTGCTTGATGGATATTCACGGCAACGCCGACGCACGCGTCTCGTTATAACGTGCTTGCTTTTTTTTTTTCATTCTCTCTCGTCGCTACTTTATAGGGTTATTATACCTGAGTCGCAAGAGACTTGCCGAGAACTTATTCATGCGAGACTTCGCATACTTTTTTCCCTTTTTTTAGCTTTTTTAATTGTGGATTTAATGAGCGAACGCGTGGCTTCGGTTTGATTAAGTGCACTTTTTAAAATGGAAATTTATAGAGTTTTTCTTGTTGTTGCGTTTGTTAGCTTGTTCAAGAAAGAGTTGTGCTCATCTGTGAAAGCTTGTTACGTGGTAGGGTGAATCGATTTTTTAAAATTAAGATCGACTGAATTGAAGTAGGTCGCGTTTTGTATTCAAATGGAAAAAGCAAGTAGTAATATACGTATTCAGTCAGACAGTCATGTAAAAATCTTGGATAGTCAAATGAATATCTTTTTTATTGCTTACATTACGTATTTTATTTGTATACGAAGTAAAGTATCATAAAATACATAACTTTGACCGTTTCTATACAGCGAATTTTTTCTCAAAGTATAATCGTATCCATTGGTCGTCGTACTTCTGACACGTAACCTCCTTTTTACGAGTGAACGGGACAAATCGAAGAGATGTCACGATGCATAATATACGAGAGAAACAGAGAGCTAGAGAGAGAGAGAGAGAGAGAGAGAGAGAGAGAGAGAGAGAGAGAGAGAGTAGCCGATTTGCGATAACGTGGCTGTCCTCTTGTGCTTTCCACTTTACGGTGAATACGTGACATCTTTCGTCTCTTGTTATACGAGCCTTTTCCTTTTACGCTCTTTACGAGCACACTTTCTTCTTTTTACTCGCGTTTTGCATAACTTCGCCCGTGAAAAAGAAGAAAAAAAGCCAAGCTATCAGTGTCCCGGAGTTGCGAGCTCGTCTTGTCAGATAGCTTCGGGCGGTAATCGCTTTGCAGAAACAAATTTTGATTCGAGCTCTTGATTTTTTCTTCTTCGTAAAGAAAATATATATCTTGTCGAAAAAATTGGGTCAGTCATCTTCGAGAAAATTTCCATATTTTCGTTGATGAATTTACATTTTACGTCCCATCGTATAATCTCGACAGAGAGATGAACTTTATCTTCTCGCTTAGAATTTAAAAAATTCTGAGTCGACGAGTCTCTAAATTACGAGACGACCAAGAAAATTCAAGATTATTTTCAGTCCATCAAGAAATAATATCACAATTATAGCATCGGAGTATAGCAAAGTCTTAAGGCTTTCCGGCTGCCTGCTCCTTGGGAAAGCCACCGCTGCCACGGAGGAGGACGAGGTTGAAATCGCTGATTCGGCGCACGCCGGATATTGTCGGTGTGTGTGTGTCTTTCTCACTCCCCGCCGAAAATTCTTGTGTAGGACAAAGCCAATCGCGTGCGCTCGGTCGCGTCGTCCCAAGACGTCTAAAAGGGACGCTTCAAAGGAAGCCCCAAGGCGCTATGGCCTAAGGAAGTTAGGATCGACTTCTCTGTCACTCTCGCTGGAGTATCGCTTCGCCAGAGAGAGAGAGAGAGAGAGAGAGAGAGAGTGAGAGAGAGAGAGAGAGAGAGAGAGTGAGAGAGAGAGAGAGAGAGAGAGAGAGATTGTGTCGTCGCGCGTGCTACAGTGGATTATAGTAATGATGCGAATTCCTGCTGGTTATTGATTTAATTAATTTCACTCGAGGGTTGTTGAGGGTAACAAAGTACAAATCTTTTTATATCTCTATTTTCATCGAAAGAAGCTCAAAAAATATTTATTCGTCCGATTTATTTTTGAGAATGATGTACAAAACATTTCATTTCGTCGATCACGATATCTGAATAAAACGAAATGGTTTTACAATTGTTACGTGAATCGCAGCTATATGACTCGTGAGTGAATTCCGTTACTTTAGCTAACACACCAGTAATCTTCACGTCTATATCGCTATAAACGATCGCAACCAATATAATTGGTCGAATTAGCTGTACACAGTTTGCATAATCATGTCGCGACTGACGACGACGAGCATGCGACGAAGAAATTGTTACGAGGCAAATTGCTACCTCGTAACTATGAGAGTAGTGATAGTGCGATAACGCACGCACACACGTGCTATCACATATACGATTGAGAGAGAAAGATCATCGCAATGTTCTCAGAGGCGAGTGAATATGCCATGAGTAATAAAAAATCCCTCGAGAATGAAGAATCACGCGAGCGGCAATAATTTTACAATGGGTACTTAGCAAAGATTTGCACGAAATCGATACACATATCCACACACGACAACGCAACTGAAAGACCGAGTACATTCCTCCAAGCATATCCTCTCAAGCACTCGTCAATAGTGTAAAAATCAAACCTTTGGCCGTATGCAGAGGCGACGCTTAGTGTCACTACGCGGTGCCACAACAAAACCGAAAGAAGAAGAAGATTCCTTATAAGTTACGTCATCACAATTTTAATAGCAGAACTGAAAAGCAATTATAACGATCTATTTACCGTAAAAACAGTCAGTCTTACAATAAAAAAATTAGCAACCAGCTGAACCGTAATTAGTTACAATAGTCATCGCACTATATATACACATTTATTATATTCACACATATTAATTTTGAATACTCGATTGAATGGCATTATCTGAGTCAGCTCGAGACGGAAAACCCGTTGTAGTATAGTGCGGCGTTCTTTCTCGGCAAAGAGAGTTCGCGGGTAAATAAAAGGGTCAAACAGCACTATAACAAAATAATCATCCCGTCGTTAATTTCGCGTGTACTTACTGATGAAAGTGGTGTAGGCCACCGATAAGGGGTCGAATATGCTGGGCTTGCACGCATCGCCGTCCTCCTGGGGAGTCCAATTTTGCGATTGTTGCAGCTCGATCACGTGATCGTCCCTCCTGTGGAACACCATGCATACGAACCCATTTGTGCTGAAATTCATAGGAAAAAATTACATTTTAATATATCATTCAGCGGAAAATAAAGAGGAAAGAACTCTTTGAAATATGGCAAAGCTATGTGACGGTAAATAAAGTAAAAAAGGAAGTCTAAGAGACTTTCAGCCCTCGAGGGAATTAAGATTTTATTTTCGAGGGCGCGTGTAAGACAATCTCTCGGCCTCGCTCGTTTGAAACAGAGAGAAAGATTTACATGCCCTGAGAGACGCATTGCTACACGACTCACTCTTCGCTTTTGTTGTAGCTTTGGCTTATATTTTTCTTTTTCTTTCAGGCCGTTCTTTTATCTTGGCCAGTAGCATGGCTGATTACGTTGCAGAGAGGCCGTATTTACGGCGTATTATTATCTTGATTAAACGCGCGAAGCTTGTGTATGTGTAAGTTAAGACGCGTTTTCATTAGGGAAATGGATGAGTTACTTTAATATGGCTTCTCGTGATCAAAGTTTAGTGCAGGTTAATCGTCGTTGACTTGGCTCTAGAAAATTATCATTTTTTTTTTATCAATCAAAGATTCGTACGAATAATTTTTTTTTTTTGATCCGAAAAAGAAATTGCATTCGATGTACATCGCATTATATTTCCATTTATCGCAAGTGAAAATGTATTTATCGTTGAATTTTTTAGGCAAAATAATAAAGGCCATAATTGAATCGCGCGCTTTACAAAGCTTCCCGCTACATTCGGCTCGGCGTTCGCAAATGAATAATTCGCAAATTGCATTGGTTTACACAATTGCATTTTTCCAATTCCTTAAATTATTCAAACTTGGAATCGATCAAAGGTAATTTTACGAAAAAAAAAAAACATAGCATTTTTTTCACGCGAATCATCGGAAATGAAAGAAAAACAAACAATTTAGCGTAATAGCGACATACTCGTAAAATTTGCATTTTCGTCGATGGAACTTTCTTTTTTTTTTCGTTTAATTAATTAAGTAACATCTGCATATATTCAGACTGGGTTTTCCAAAGCCTCCGAGCAAAACTTCTTTCCATGACCACCAGTAAATGGTCCGCATCGAATCTAATCAGCATTAGGACCAAAGGGGCAGGAGAAGGAAGGAGAAGGAGGAGGAGGCGAGTCTACATTAACATTCTGCGATCCCCCGATTCAATTTGCAGCTGACGTGCTGGCCTTTGCCGCGGTTTCTTGCCCTTGATTATTCGGTCTCTTGCCTGGGTCGGAAAGTTTCAGGGGAGAGAGGCTGCGGGGATACTTTGGACGGAGCGGGAGAGGTTTGCGGATTGAATTTCTTTGTAGCGATGACTTTTTTTCTGTCCTAGTATCTTTTATCGAAATTGACGTTGAGATATTCTTATGACAGAAAAGAAGAGTCGCAAAGAGATTACTTTTTTGTTCGAATTACGAGAAAATACTCCGAGGAAAATACCCGAACAAATGTAGCATTCGCAAAAACAAATAAATGAAAAACAACATCAGACGAAAACAAGAAGTCATGTAGAGCGACAGACATTCACTCGGCAACTGCTCGTAAACGCGAGGATCGGGAAGATCTCTGAGCCGACGTTGCTTGCTCTGGCATTTCCAGTGACGGATTCTATTCACTCCCTTACGACTTTCCATCTAATTTACATCGAGTCATTAAAGCGAGCCCCGACTAGTCGCGCAGAGGTATTCAGCTTTAACTAGCCAATTTGAGGTACATTTTTTAGCATTTTTCGTCAATTTCAATGGATTGGCCTTGGCTTAAGTAAAAGTTAACGATCCGACTCTAAAAGTAAAGTTACAGAGATTTTCAATTGAGGAGCTGTAAAAATCTTTCCTGACAATTTCTTTTTTAGAAATGACTAGTTTGCATATTTTCTTGTACATACGAATCAAATCGCAATGAGCTTAAGGTTCTTTCGCTATTATGACGCTTATTGCTTTCGTGCAACAAAATTACCAGCGAGCAGGGGCTTGCAAGAAAAAAAAATAGAGGGAAGCTTAAACACTGAAATTAGCGACGGAAATCTCCAACGATAAGATGCCTGTGCATACTTGACATTCACGGCGCGCGTGTTTGTACAACATGATTGCGCAAATTACACACACACACACACACACACACACACACACACACACACACACACACACACACACACTGGCTTATCCACCTATATATTTCGGAGGAGGAATTTTCATCCAGAGCAGTCGAAGAGAGGCATTCGAAAACTCTCGTCGAAGATTTTCACTCTCGGAATTTTCTCCCCGTCGTTGAATATTATGAAATGAAGGAATATTCAAGTCAAGCGTAATTCGATTGGAATAGGAAATGGTGGTTATACGACTACTCGGCAATTTTTGACTCCGAAATTTTTCAAGCGAATTATATTCTCTTGCCGCGCGTGCGAGCGCGAGAGGAAAACTGGGTTATCGTGCAAATTGAAAATAGAGTCGTTACTGTTGAATATATATCACGGGGATACGTCGAAGGTAGATATTCACTTTCGCGTGTCGTATAATGGAAATTCGCATAATGCCGCATGGGGAAAATCGAATGAGAGAATATTTACTCGAGTGATCTCTGTATCCGATGATTGAATAAGGAAAAAGCATGTCGAGAAAAGAAGCGAGTTTGTACGCTTTCACGGAATTGTTCGACAATGAAGTTTTTTTTTTAGTTTATAAATTTCAAACGTCATGTGACTTTTCTGCTCAGTGAAAAATGGAACGGCAAGTGAAGTGCAAACACGACCAATCGTATTAACCCAAATTTGAATACTTCTACCTCGCAATTCATTAATGTCAGTTCTCGCAATTAAAAAAGAATTTGCGGCTGCCCGGAAAAAATAAAAATTTTAACGAATTCGATATCCACACACTCGATAATAACGAGCGCGCGATATTATTAAAATCAGTCGTTCGCCGTTGGCGCGGAGTTGGCATATGGAAATTTGAAATGAGTTTGCACACGCGAAATGTCTTGAGCACGAATCGTTCGTGGAAAACTGGGGGAGGGATCGTATAGCCGTTAAGCATAGTACAAGTCACGTTCTGCACACTGGGAAGCTGCGCTTGTAAATGTTCGCTTGTATTATTCCGGGGTCAACTTCGTTATCGTTCGCTGTTTCTACGACGATAAGCGTCGGAACGCTTTTTTTCTCTTTCTCTCTCTCTCTCTCTCTCTCTCTCTCTCTCTCTCTCTCTTTCTCTCTCTCTTTTTGCGTGGAAAATTTAATTGCAGTTCTTTTTATACTGTGAATTCTCGATTCCGTTTGTGAATATTTACGAGACTTGCGAGATGTAAAAATGAAAAAATTTGTTGATTGGAATTTCAGAGTTTGAAGAATTTCTACCCCTATAAAATTCGTCACAAAAGTGATATCACTACAAATTTCTATCGATACAATTATTAAAATATATTTATTCACTCACGAAGAATCTCTAAAGTGAAAACAAATGACCCGTAAAAATTTTTTCAAACTCACTGCAAACAGATTACGCGCATGTTTACGAAGAAGAGCAGCACAAAAACAAGCATTTTCTTCAGTGTCAGCTCGAGTCTCTTGCACATTATATATTCATTACGCTGGGTACACCGGCAAAAGCGAATGGAAGCGAGAGAGAGGTAGAGCGACGTTACGCGCGCGTTCGGTGCAGGCAAAAGATTTACTCGAGCTCTGGCAATTAGTTTACCGCGCGGCCATTTCGCGCGATAGCGCGCCGCGGCAGTCCCGAAGAATATTATGCAACTTCGCTTCCTCCGCGAGCGGCAAGCGTGATTTAGTTTCCTAGACAGAGCGACTGTAATTTTCGCGCGCGACTACGCGAGAGATGGGAGAAAACTGAGCGATTTGAGAAGTATGAGTACTGCACAAAAACACATTGGGTTCGCTATAAGATTTAATGTAACGTGTCATTTGGTTAGTGAAATTTTAGCAAACTTATGGCGAGATTTCAATAAATGATGCAATATTTCGTTTATTATATTTCATTTTTACAATATTTTCAACAAAATTACAATATGAAAAATCAAAAGTAATTTTCGAAATATCATTTAAGAATTCCGATATCTGCAATTGACGTTTGTTTCCGTCAATTTATCAAATTATCGAGTAGTTGACGCAATTTAAACTTTCATGTGCTTCCATCGAGAAGGAGTTGAAAGAAATTTTCCGTGAGAATCAAAACTCATAATTATGACAGCGTGTTCGTGACTTCCCCAGCGATTTGCCGATAGAATACTAAAGATAAAAAAAGGGTGAGAGAGAGAGAGAGAGAGAGAGAGAGAGGGAGAAAAAAGAAAGTTGGGTAGATGGTCTGGAAGCTCTTCATTATAAAAGTTTGGTTGGTAAGCTGCGGCGCGAAAGGTCGGAAAAAACTTAAAATCCATGATATCACGATCGAGGGATTAAAAGTTATGCAACAGCTTGTTCTCGAAATTCTTTCGAGTTGCTCTTCCCTTTTATTCCCAACCTCTTGACTTCTCTACAGTTATTATGAATTTCTTCTTATACTTTACTCATTATAATACCTTTTCGCTTCTCTTCTGTAAATACTTGACTTGAAAGAAAAATTTTGTTGTTATTTTATACTCATTAACGAACTTTTAGAAATCAATAACACGAAATAAAACAATACTTCTACAGACTTGAAATGAAAAAAAAAAATACGAAAAATCTCTCGATAACAATGAAAATCCTTCTCACAAGCGCTATATCGAGGAGGATCGAATATCATCAATTCTCTTCGCGCGATCATTCCCATTGCGAAAGTAGTAATCTGCGATATTTCTCGCGGACGCCTTTTATCAGCAGCGCAGAGAAACTCTCGCTCGCGAAGAGCGCAGAGCGACGCTCGAAAGGATTTCGAGTGCCACACGTACGCGGTGGGCGACGCGGACCTCGTAAATATCGCGCGGATAAGCGGACACTATAGAGGAAATACGCGCGCGCGCGCACACTGGCTGCTGAATGAAGAAGACCCGAACGAAGATAAACAGTGAAAGAGCTGATGGAAATGGGCGATATAAAGGAATTTTGAAGCGCGGATTTGAGGTATGTACTGAACGTTTGTGAAATACGGTTTGCATTTTGATGGACGAAACATTTGGGAATTTTAAAAGTTAGTATCACAGCCGTTTCATACTATTCGAAATTTAATTACAATTTAGAAATTAAATGACGGACTGTACGAGATCTAAAATCACATGAAAATAATTACTATTGTTGAAAATGTAGTTTTTCAAGTCGAGATGACTCATAAAAACAGAACGAAATTTCTCATTTTCGTAGTAGCATAAACTACTATTTTATTAATAATAATGATGTCTTTTGGATCTTAGAAGAGAAGTGAAGCAATGCGAACTGTTATTATTATGTATACAAGTAATATCTTTCCAAATTTGTTCGACTACTGTGTAAACTAAGTTGACTTAACAACGAAAAGCTAAAACTTCGTTTTAGAACACACGAAGTTCATTATCATTCTTCGAAACGCTCGCGCCAGTTAATTAAACTTACCTAAAAAGTAAATTACGTTGGTAATATTTGATACTTTCTCATCTTCGTTTCACTTCGCGTTTCTCGCCCAAACTCAATTCAAATATCATTTAATTAAAATATCAAACCAGCACAGAGGCATTCCTTGACATTTATTTTTCAAATTAACCCTGTTAATTGACTGTCGGAGTGGAGAATTGCGCGAGCACGATATTATGACAGGCAACGTTGTAAAAACAGCCATTAAGGAGGAAAGTAGCAGAAACAGCTCGTCACCGTGTCGCGTCGTCGTCGTCGTCGTCGTCGAGACAAGAAAATCACTCGTGAATCTCTCTTCTCTCGTTCCCCATTAACTCGATGTAACGTCTTTTCTCCATTCGAGAGCGACTCGTCATATTTCCCGTCGACAATTGTATAATTGATCTCGGATTCTCGGCAGTTAGACGACAGAATTAAGAGGATTATGCGCTCCATTGCACGCGAGTATACTGATAGGTATGCGTATGTATATATATAGAGTTGTGCCAAGTTCGCGCGCCAAGCCGACGACGCGACGACGACATCTGCTTTCACAGTCAAACGAACCACAATTGTCTACTACCTTCTCCCCCTTTTCGCCTCTCGTGCTGTGTGTTCCTCAAGACGCTCGCACAGACGTATTAACCCGATACTGGCATTAGTTGGCGGGGAGACGAAGTTCTACGTTATCGGATGAGCAGTCAGTTCGAATTTAATCGATGGTTTATTTCTACAACTCGAACTGGTATTCAATATGTACAAGAGTTTCATTGAATCAGTAGTATAATCAGAGTTTGGTCAGACAATAATAAATTTAAAAAGACGAATAATACATGACTAATGTTCATTATTCATTGACAACCTGTTTCAGTGCGGAGAGATTGCAAGCATCGAAATATCACAAAATATGTAGCAAGTAATTAACATATTTCAAAGCTCTCTCTCTCTCTCTCGCGCGGGCGTTCTCATTAACAAAAACTCAAGTTTGAGCTTGTACGCGGGAACGAACTTCCATAATCAGTCCTCGGCAAATATCTTGATTTCACGAGAGAAAACGAGAGAGAGAGAAATCTCGGGGTCTTGGCCTCAACTTTCTAATTAGACGCTAATTAGGAAAATTAAATAGTTATTTTACGCTCGTTATTGCTGCTCTCGCGCGCTTTCTCTCGTCCAACCCGCGGCGTATAACTCCTCTCGCAAATCTTAACAAAGTCGAGCGAGCGAGCTTGGCGTAATGAAAATAAATTTAATTTCCGGCTCCGAAGCCGTATGGGGTGTGTGTGTAACGTGCCTCGCATGGGTGTGTAGATCTTTGCTAATCGATTAAGGGGGATGCCGCCAGTGGCGCGTATATTATTCGCGCTCGACTGAAAAATGGCTTTCCGTCACGACAGAGAGAGAATATCTCCCTGAGTGTGTGTGTATGTGTGTGTGTGTATGTGTGTGCGCCTTGGTTTATGGTGGATTTGGACTTTTTTTTCGTTCGTTCGTTCGGGAATGAAGTTTTGCGCTGATTGAATTGCGTGCCGGTAGAATGAAGAGAGATATATGATGATGTTAGTGGTATGGAGTTTATTTATTGGGTTCTTTAATCTTTCAAGTCGCTGTTGTAGCGGAAATGTTTATGAGGGGCTGACAAAAAAATAATTGTACTGTGCATCGTAATTTATAAATCAAAACTTGTTTTTGAAAATATTGAAAAAACTTTTCTTGCATTTTATTAACCATTTACGATGAAATTTTTTTTTTCAGGTTCATGAAAATATGACGAATAAAGTAATGTAAGCAATAAACTTTAAATATTGCCAAAAAATTTTACAGGAAAGCGTAAAATTACAATGGAAGATTTAAATTTTGAACCAAAAAAGTCTCTTAAAAAGAAACTTTATTTTTATACCTTCAACGCATTTACAAATCCGACTGGATTAGCGTCGAAAAGACATACATCCGATATAAAATTCTCAAATGATAAAATCATATATTCCGAAATCGCATTGTACTTTAATACGCCGCTGTTATAAAAAAATAAAAAGGAACAAAAAAATATCCAACGCGCTGCATCGCGCAACCGAAAATTCCATCTCTCTCAATCCTCTCCATATCAATAAAATCCGTGCACACGCCCGCATCTCTCTTTTTTACGCGTCGCCTCATTTTGCGCGCCGCGTACACCGCTCGCCAATACAGCGGAACGATACGCGGCGCGTCATCAAAACAGAGAGCTTTAAAACTCGCTCATCCGATCGGTGCGTGTACACGCGAGGCTTAACACGCCACCTTCAACCTTTTTATTCGAACGTCAGCGCCTATTGTTTTCGACTCTTTTTTTTCCGTGCCGACGATGTGAGCTCGTTTTGCCGCCCGAAGGGGCGGGAGAGGGGGGGGGGCTTTTATCCTTCTTACGGCAGATTTTTTTTCTTTGTTTTCGGCTGTCGAGCTTTTTACAAAATTTTCCCTCCAGGCCACAGATTATTCCGGGAGTTTCGGCAATATGAAACACGTACACGCGCTTTTGTTCTCGAATTGTTCGTTATTTAACGGATTACGCATGCCAAGGTTTAACGCAATTCTTCCGGAACGTAATTTTTGTTTTTGTTTGCGAATGTTACGGCATGATGTAACGCAATGTTTTTTAGAGCAAAATTTTCAATTAAATTTCATAACAAAAACTGAGGCAAATATTATGATTAAAAATTGAACATCTTCAAAAACTGTTTATTCTTTTTTTGGACGTGCCACTTTTTCTGCACGTCGCACTGAAATCCAATTAAAATAATCAACGTAAATTGGCTTGATTCACCACGTATCAGCGAAACTCAAACCGATTAAGAAAATAACATTTTCCTCGCAGTAAAGTAGCGCAAAGTCGGAGAAATTCAACGGAAAAAGTAAATTTAGAAATTAAATTAGCCCGCGTACAATTTCTCTTTGAAAGCGCGGAAAAAAAGTCTAGAAAGAGAGAGAGAGAGGGGGGGGGCAAATTAAGTAGAAGGCTAGGCGAGAGGCAAATAAGAGTGCGAGATAAATCGGCGTCTTTTTCACTCTTCTCGCCGGTGGAGCGAATTTATACGCGCAACGAGAGAAACGCGGACTCTCGCGCGTATAATATCGTAATTGCGTTTGCGCCCCGCCTGTAAAAAAGCGCAGTGACACGAGACCCTTTTAGCCCAAGCGCATACATACCCCCCTTTTTTTCGTTACTGCTTACTCCTTCCTCTTTTTTTGTTCTTTTTTTTTTGTTACGCTCGACCTGCAGTCACGCGTAAATCAGGATTTGCGAAATGAGTGGACACGAGGCTCCGTTCGAGCGTAAATCAGCGTTACGGCTGAAAAGAGTTTTGTTTTAGCCTAAATTTTTCTACCCGAGCTTGCGGCGTATTTTGTTTGAAACGAGGATTTGGCTTTCGCGCGGTTTAACTCTTTCGCTTTGTTTTTGTGTGGGTGCGTGTACTGCGAATGCGTTGACGCGAAATTTTGGTTGAAAAGCTGGGTATTTGTGAGAGTGGCTTTCAGAATATTCTATCGTTAGTATTGATTTTCATGGATATAATATCACGGATATTTAGCGTAATGATGGATAATCTGCCTTAAATTGCGCTTATAGAAATTCATTCATGTTTATACATCAGCATAAAATTATTTGAAAAATAAGAAATTTCCTACGTATAAATTTAATAATTTCAAATCTTAAAATAAGGAATGATCAAATTAATTACTCTAAAAAATAATTAAATTCTTCATCCTTACAATCCAGTTAATCTTAAAATAATCATTAAAATTCGTCATTATTTTCGTCGTTCAAAGATCATTGAAACGAAAAAATTTAACGACGTACGCGAAAAACATATATATCCACTCTTGTTCCACCTACTCAATTCAAACTTCTCGAAAAAAAAAATAGGAAACTCACCATCCCCTCGTTGCCCTGGCAACAATCTGAAATCTATCGCCATGATTTCCATGATTTTTCATATCCAGTCCAACGTTGTGTTTTGGCTTGATAATACGATGACAAGCATACTGAGTCTCGTGCTGGTCGAGGATGGTAATGTTGTTGAGGGACGCGAGTAGACGTGTCGAGGCGGTCAAATCGAGTGCCACCCACGAGTGTGGCTTCACTAACCAATTTGGATAGTTGCAGCGCGGTAACTCCATTTCTGTTGACATAAAGGTAAACGCATTGAATAACTGTGAATATGAAAATTCATTTGATAGTAGTATTATTGAACGTTTAATTTTTCAATTTCAATTATCGCTGCATTATGAAAGCATCATAGTAGAATTGTGCTTGCTGCTTATTTGCTTTCGCACTAATTATAATCAAATGAATCTCTCGCGAATACAAATATCGATATACGAATCGTAAAATACAAACAAATACATATCCCAATTAATTGCTCGATAATTGGATACCTATATCGAGTGATAAATTACACGCTCGTCAATACACGATATCACTCCAACAATAATTCCCCGATGAAATTCTAATTGAAGAATCCAAATGCAAAAAAAAAGAAAGAAAATTCCACATCAAACCCGGTCCTTCGGTATTCTCGTTATCTCTCGCACGTGTCTCGTCCACTTATCCGTTTGTTGTCCATCTACACGCGAAGCTTCTCCTCCTCCTCCTCCTCGTTTTTCCCTTCTATCGACAAGCGCGTCCGGAACGAATTATCGACGCTCGCATACATATATGTATATATACGTGTGTGTAATGAAATTCAGCTGATAGCGAGTGAGCTACGACACGTTTATTAAACGACCCGTTAATATTCTCTGCTCGTTCGTCCTTTCCTAACGAACTGCTGGTCATAACGATCATAGTGACACGCTCGATTTCGTGATTTTACAGTGATATTCTCTCTTCGTTCGGGCTTTCGGCTCAATCCGTTTTCGTATGCGGATCTTACATTTGCTCAGGGTAATGAGAGAATTGATTGCTTGCATTCATCTAGACAGGATAATTAATTGTATAGATAATGACTTGATATTGTTCCTTATTTTTCATTACACGCTAAAAAGTTTTTCATATTTCGTTTTGTATAACGGGTGATTTGAAAAACACGAAGAAAGCTGTTAACTACGTAAATGGGAAAAAAAAGAAGAAGGTAATCTTCCTATTAGTTCCAGATATATCCAATGTTGAGACACAGTCGTATTCATATAGAGTTTACGATTAACCAATATAAATATTTGTAACGCCATCTATCGTTCGATTGATCACCATCGTTGTTGAAGAGAGATCTGAATATTCAACGATAAAAATACCTGTTTTGCAGCATTGAAACTCAGCGTTGCGTTTCAAGGTATAAATTCTGTCATAAACCTTCAGTATTATCAATTGTCAGAACGAACAATGAAATACAGCATAAAAAAAAAGAAAAAAAGAAGAAAGAGAAAAAAAAGCTAAATAATTGATCAAGAAAAAAGACGAGACGAGAGAGAAAACAAATGGAAGGCTGAAGTATAGCGCACGTGTCGTTCGCGCGCGAGGAGAACAAACGGAGCAGTAGCTCGGCCAAGCGAAAGAGGAAGAGAGAGAAAGAGAGAGAGAGAGAGAGAGGTGTCTGTTGGATAGGGTGTGTACGTGTATAGGTATATATAAGCTGTAACGATGCCAGGAGCGAGCTGTTTGTTTGGCCATTGAGAACACGAAGCCTCGCCGTGAAAAATTGTCTTTGGAAGCCGTGCGCGCGGCCATGCCGCTGAATTAATGGCTGAAAAATAACGGCTGACCAACATCGATCCCTTGTCCACTTGCTTCCTCGTTACTCTGACCTACCCTCCCGATTATCGATCTTTGCAGCTGTCGATTCTCGTTAGATCTTACGACGATGATGTATTTCACGAACGAATATATTCAAAAGAAGCATATAATGATTCGATTCGATCGAACTTTTTAGCATTGCAACTGATAATTCGTACTTGATCGTATGAAGCGAATAAAATATTCGCTTTTTTCACGTAAGAACGATAAGTTTGATAGCTGTGTCAGAAATAAAGTGCAGCTACTAAGTTTAGAAAAAGAATGTATTTCGACATCTCAAGAACTTGTTCGAATAAGCAATAAACAGTCAACTGACACGACAAGGCGCAATAGAGGGTAGCGAAAACTTTGACCGCCACAAATTTGTCTTTTGATAATTTCCGAACGCAATAAAGAATCAAACTTGCTGTACCCTTTCTATATGGTATTAGGAAACGATAAAAACTTGAATCAGAGTTGGACAAAATTCGAGAGGGCAGCAATGTCAGTGGTTGTCGAAAAAAAAACCACAAGCCAAAATTTTGACTATTGCGACTTTATCGATTCATAATTTCGGAACGCAAAATAGAATTCCGACAAAACTTGCTGTGCACCTTGTGTGTAGCATTAGAATTCGATAGAAAGAGGAATCAGATTTGGACGACGCTAGAGAGGGCATCAATCTCAATGTTTGTTGAAGAAGACACAATTGAAAATTTTGGCCACTGCGAATTGATCGGTTCATAATTTCCGAATGCAAAATAGAATCCCAATAAAACTTGCTGGACACCTTACGTATAGCATTAGAACATGATAGTAAGACGAATCAGAGTTGGGCGAAGCTCGAGAGGGCAGCAATTTAAATAATTATTGGAAAGCACTAAATGCGAAAATTTTAACCACTATGACTTTGACGGTTCATAATTTTCGATCGCAATAAAGAATAATCTAAATGTATGTAATTTAAATATCTCAAAGATGAATAAATTCTTTTAAAAAAATCAAAACTCTAATACTATAAAGACAATTTAAAATGATTGCAGCTCGTACTTTTGTAAAATTAGGATATTTTTAAACAAAATTTCACAAAAAAATTCATCCAAATGAAACAAAACAAACTCCAAACGCACGGGGGTTGCCAACTATAAGTAACAGAAAGCAAAGCAAAGCACTCGTGGCAAAAGGGTAAAGATTCGTCGCAGAGAGAAAAGTATGATACAAGGGCAAAAGCTAGAGTTATAATGCTGGAGGCGTCGGCGAAAGCTTTGAAAGAGCAGCTTTTCACGGACGCCATGCAGGAGCAGCAGCGTCGACGTCAGCTAATCTGCATCGCTGGCGCGGGCGCGCGCTTCGGGCTTAAGGTTAACGAAACAGCTGTCGGGCTACAAGATGCTACGCAAGCTCAAAGAGCCAGCGCGCGCGACGTCAAGAGATGCTACGGAATTGGAGCGCAATGTCTGCTCTTGGTGTTAAGGCGTGAGGGACATGCTTTTTTTATTCTTCATTCTTCTTCGAGGAGGTTGGCTTTGTTTTTTCGGGTTGGTTAAACGAAGAGTGTAGTTTAGGTAAATTTAGGTAATCGAGTTCTTATAAAATTTTACCATTGTGTAAATCACGTCCATTCCTTATATGAAACTGAAGGATATTGTTGATAAATTTACCCCCTAATAAAACGATTATGATAAAAGAGGGCCGATAAAAGGAATAAAACCAAGAAGTCAATGTTAATAAAGATGGAAGAGAAAGCTAAGAGAAAGAATTCAGTGAGATAAATAGGCTAGACATGGGGGGAGGGAGAAGAATCGGTGCAGGGAAGGAAAGAAGAGAGAAGAGCAGGTGAAGCTGATAAAAAGGCAGAGGGCGAGACGGAAGTTTTTAAGCTGCTTAACACTCGAGCCGAATTTATCGCGCAATGCCTACGATTTGAAATATGAACATGCTGGGCCGCGTCAGACTCGAGGCATAACTTTCGGTAAAATATGAATTCTTTCTTTCTTTTTTTTTTCTTCTTCTTCTTCATCCTCCACAAGCAGCAGTAGCAGCAGCGGTATCTACACCCCTCTTTTTCACTTGAATGTAGATATTTAACATTTTTACCTGTCTCGACCTTAGCACAACGACTTTTGGCGCTTCGAGCTGAAAAGTTTTTCCCGCGCCCACATGCGCACGCCCGTATCAAAGTTTTATCGTATAAAGGGTAATTTAATGTTTTTGATAATTCGAATAGATTATACGGATCGTATCACACGGCGCGTGAGAGTCTATTTTTTTTATGATTCTCGCGGTTATTTTGGAAAATTTATGTCGAATCTGAATTTTGAAATAATCTGTAAATCTACATGTGTTTTACTCGAAATAAATTCTTTGGAATTATCCTTTCTCGAGAACGAATTTGTGAATCAGATGAAGATCAGAATCTTTTTTGCGTTAGCGTGATGATACATTGTTTTGAATTTCATGATGAACCCACTCGCTAAATTTTAAAATCAATATTTTTATAGATGCTCTACCTAGATAAAAAAAATCGAAAAAAAATTTACAGCGACATTATTTTTTCAAACCGCATTCTTAGACTATACATCCAAAGATGCAGCAGCAGCAGCGTCTCGACGCGCAGTGATCGATGTCGATGCTCAGCTTGCGCGCAAGAATGCGATCATTCGGGGATGCGATGCGACGCGACGCCTCATAGTTTAAGCGCTCCGTACGGAGATTCTACAGTATGTTCGCGATGGCTTCTCGAATTCCAAGGAGGTGTCATTCCCCAATATTACAAGATTTTCAAAGATAGAGTTTTATATAATATATAGATACGAATTTGGAATGTATACGTACATAAAAATTATTTGAAAAATCAAAAATTGTATCTGTATGTGAATAAATTTTGATCGGTTTCATAGAATTAAATACAGAAAAAATAATAATTTTTTTTACAACGATTAATTAATGATTTATTATTAATTACATATGACTCATTTGTAACTGAAGAACGGAAAAACTTTTCACATGGTCACTCATATTTGTAAACGCCACACGTTAGAAAAAAATGTAAGCTCAAAAAAAAAAATTTATTAAAATTTAGACGCTCAAAATAACCGAATAAACCCGAATGAAATTACAAATGCATAATTTAAGCTGTACAAATAAAAAATTACGGTTTCTTGTGCAGACACTCGTAAAAAAAGCAGGTAAAATTAAAACTCACTCTGCGTCATTCTAAGAGTTTTGGCTCCATCGGTAGCACTGGTCAAGCCATTACAGCTGGCATCGCCACTCTGCGCGAGATTCCACGTACTGTTGCCGGATTTAGCGTAGACGAAACAACGATACCTGCTTTCGTCGTTTAGCGTTGCTGTGCCGTTCAGTCGGGCGACCAAGTACTGCGTGCTTCCTTCTTTCCATATCGCCAGACATTCCATTTCTACGTCTGAAAATATTTTTTTTTTCATTGATTTGTAGATATTTTTTAGTGTTAAGTTGATATCACGATTATACGCTGAAAATGATTCAAAAACTACCAACTTGATTATTACATTCAAGTAAATCAAATTATTTTTTACAATATAGCTGATCAAACAACAAATAACTATTGCGGAAAATGATCATTGATACATCACCTAGCGGCCATCAAATTTAAAAAAAATAGTAACAAACTTTTACCAAAGAATTATCGCTGTAAATTCTAATACAGCATCAAAAAAGTCAATTTCCATCAAAAAGTTTCGCTTCTACCCCACCCTCGACAACGCAAGTAATCCAAATCGACACTCGTCAAATCGTTCATCACCAAGAGATATCCATCGCAAATTCCTTCAAACTGTACTCATATCATGAACGCGCGATGCGGCATATATGGAGGGACATTCATTCCTGTCGGCGCGTTAATTAACAGAAGAGCCGAGAGGCTCCGCGGTGCACATAACGGTCAATAAAGCGCGCCAACGTTGGGAGGAGAGAATTCTCGTGCACACGAGGGCGGCGTTGGCGAGCGCACCGGAACAATGAATGATTAATAGCCTCGTCGATTACCATTTGTCGGTAGAGCCGGACAAACAGTTTTGCGCAATTATCATTGCACTCGGATTACATCGGCATACACACACACAGACAGACAGACAGAGGTGAACCTTGAGTGCCAAAGCTCGCGTACGAGCGATTAAGCGAGTGAGCGCTGGATTTCTCTTGGATATTCGTGTATGTGCGGCACAGCCTTTGATACTATAGTTTCTCTTGCATTATTCTCTCTTGTGCTCTCTGTCTATCTGTGTATGTACGCGTTGATATAACTATCCTCCCTATTTGCAACTCTTTTTGATCATCGTCGCGCGAGCTTGAGTGCTTTCCATTGTTGTTTCCATGCTTGCGACGGTTTTCATCGGCTTTTCCGATAATTATTTGCTTCTCATACGCGCAGTATTTCGATTTGATTATTGTTTTCTTAAAAAATTTTAAAGTTTGAGTGTTGAAAATTTAAGATTTATATTCACATTGTTAAACAAATTTATTTTTATCCGAAATCAATTGGTAACATGAAAATAACGCGTTTAGGAAGACTGTGGAATCAAGTATCTATGAGTTTATCCAAGCGTCAACAATTGATTCATTAAAAAAAAAGTTAAAAAAAAAAGGAAGACTTCCTCGACAGCGCACTCGCGCAAAATTACATATGGAATACTCATTTCTAATGATGTCTATTTTATTCATAAGTTTGTTATTCCATTGTCAAAGAAAAATCTCTTTTTAAGTTTATAATGTTATGAATAATGGTAAACTTATCGAGTATTATTATAAGCGCATTAGTTCTTGGGCCTCGCTCAATATCACCTATGACAAAAAGTCATTATATCAAGTCTTATTATATAAATTATTATATCGTCACTTGACTATTTCACTGTTTACTTTTCTATTATAAGCATCTCCGACCTACAGGTAACATCTATTGTCAAAATTTGAAATTAAAAAAAAAATGTTGACCATATACTCACTATGACTTTCAGTGCCACGAACGTCCGCGCAAGCCATGTACCTCAGAAGTAGCCTCGAGTCTTGGGTGCAAGCATCAGCTTGCGACGGTGGTATTTGGCAGGACTTAGGATCACCGCCTCGAGTGTAGGTGAACTCGAGTGGTCCTGTGAATGGACACGACGATGGGGCGGCGTTCGAGCGGAACAGCGAATAAAGCGTCGCGTCGCCCGCTAAGTGGAAACACATTTCCGGGAAGTCACCTGGCATACAGTACGCTGTGAAAAATATCGTGAAGATGTTAATTTTTTCATCTCTTTTTTTTTTATATACGACTGCAGGGTTTAAACACAAGACAGATTTAAAAAATAATTCTATGTCTTGATATCATTTGAAAGATGTACTCACTCTCTTTGTATTGGATGACATTCGGGTGTTTTTCATGCATCGCCATACATCGTGAACACTTCTCATTTCTGTAACAAAAAGAGAAAAAATCTACATTAGAAATCTTAATAAAATAACATTTTACCATATCATTTCCATTCAACTGCATTCAAGTATACACGTAATTATAAAAAGAAAGAACTCGAAACTGTCAAGTCCCATCAAATCATCACTTCACCTTTCATATACGACTCAACGCCATCACAAATCGTTCCTCAGATAAAAAAAAGGAAAATAAGCTCTCTTTTCAGCGCGAAAGCTGCAGTGGTAGTGGTGGTGCTATCAGAGAGAGAGCGTATACGGCATACACACGGGGAAATTCGAGCGGCAACTGGCAACATCGCTACTTTAGCACTTGGTAAAGAGAGCACCCGGGCTGCCCAGGCGACACTAATTTCTTGGCAATCGTGCTAATGCTTCGCTCCCTCGGCACCGCGCGCGAGCAGAGCAAGAGTAAACCGCTTCTCTCTTTCGCCAGAGCACGTGTAGCGTGTGCGGGGCTTTACAGACTTGCCGACTTCTCTCTCTCTCTCTTTTTTAATCTCTATGACTTTCACCTCCTTTTTTTCGAGGTTTTAAACTAATTATTGTTTGCACTTGGAAAGACTTGTGCCTGGTGTGATGTTTTTCTTCGGTTTCGTTCGAGTTGGTGGATTCTTTATTTGATTAGATTTTTCGTAACCGTAATTGAGGATTATTATTTTTTGTTATTGTAGCGGAAAATTGTAAATGGAGATGAAAGAAAATACAAGCGATATACGTCGTTAACTCTGCTATTCATTTTATCCAGAGCTCCAATATTTGAATTCCCCAGGAAATTTCGATATCTTTTTATCGCATCTCTACGCTCGGGAGGAGGAGGAGGAGGAGGAGGAGGAGGATGAGAGAGATACCCTTTTAGCTTAATTGCAAGCGTTGACGGTGCATAACGAATGCGTTTATTGCAGAGTTTTTAATTACTTTGGAGCTTTTTCTACCTCCGCGAACGGGCAAAAAAAGGGATTCGATTTCTATAGGCTTCATTTTTCAATTTTATTCGTTCCATTAACCAAAAATGCATTCACTGTGCTATAGATCACTCGTGCACGCACACACATAATAGATTCAATCTCTCCTCTTGTCGATTTCATTCGCTTCATCTACAGTTCCAATAAATGATATTGTGATACTGATCGACTTTTTTTATCGAAAAATACACCAGATAGTTTAAATGAGTCGTTCAGTCATAGCCAAGTTACAAACCAGACGAATACAAAACATAATAGAACGAAGCCAAACTAAGCCGAATATTTCGCGCTAATAACTCGCCTCGAAATCCAGCTACTGCTGCTTTCTCATTCTCAAGATATCGCCGCAGCACCGTGCAGAGCATTATATTCTCGGGAGCTCTCGAAGCACGAGCGACAAGAGAGAGAGAGAGAGAGAGAGAGAGAGAGAGAGAGAGAGAGAGAGAGAGAGAGAGAGAGAGCGAGAACAAATGCAAACTTCGACCTAAAGCCAAAGCTGCGACTGCGATGCTAAGTAAGCGGCAGCGAGCGACGGAAAGAGTAGGGACGCGAGTTTGCCAAGTTTTAAGTAGCTGTGCCAAGCGCTGAGCGCGATACTGAAATAAGGAACTTGCATGCACGTGTGTGTGTTTATATGTGTCGTGATATAAGTATATAGCGAACGCGACCCTTTGTGTCTCGGGGGTTTTGGCTTATAGCGAAACCGACGAGCTTGCGACGAGCCTCCTTCTTTTGTGTGGTTCTTGCTTGCGATTTATAGTTTGTTATGGGTGGTGCTGCACAATGGATTTATCAGATTGAAGTTTCATCGCGTTGTTTGAGTGAGATATTATGTATCCAATTTTTTTAGAAGAGGTGACAAGTCAACCGAATTTTTTGATATTACAATATCACAATTTAAACTATTTGAACTATTTAAATTACTTAAAATATACGTTCCAACAATTCAATGCATGAAATGTACGACAAAGATCCCTCTATATGTGCTAGTGGATATTAACCTTTATTTAATACATGATAATTAATGAACTGAAATTATACAGCCTTCCTGATAGTTATTATATATATTTAGAATAATTTTTACAGTTAGATGAGCATTGCTAGTTATATAAATGTTGTCTTGATAATTATTCTAGATTAGCTTAAAGAACGTCATCTGTTGGAAAATCTAATCGGCGCTAATATATTAGAAAGATTAGAATATATTGGAAATTGGAATCTGGATCGGGTAGACGCTGGGAAAGTTTGCTATCCAAATATTTGTGCGGAGTCGTGCGTCAAGTACGAGAACTGCAATTACTGATTTTGTCCTCCACTCATAATTTCCAAACGCAAAGACAGATTTTCATGAATCTTGCTGTGTCGACGCGACTTAGTATTAAAATTCATTAAAAACTTAAATTAGGATGAACAATTCGAGAGAGCGGCGATCTTAAAATTAAGAGCACCGAGCGTTGCGCGACCCGACACATGATTGCTCACTAATTGGGCTTATAAAATTCCAACGCAAAATAATTTTTCAATCAGACTGAATACTCGCTGTCTTGACGTTAGAATAATTCTTTTTAGCATTGACTTTCAATGATATTATTGAAAAATCCTATAATAGTTATAGACTACATGCTCGAGACAAAAAAAAATCGTCGAATAAAAAGTAGCACCTAAGCGAATAAACAGTACATCGCGAAAAGCAACAGTTCTTACGTGACATTGAAAAATAGGTTCATCTTGCGACTGCTAGAAGTTAGTAGTTCGAAGGCGTTAGGATATATAGGGTGGGGCTTCTCGAATATTCATCGACAGTCGCCCTCCTCTGTCTATCGGGAAATTCGAGAGAGAGAGAGAGAGAGAGAGAGAGAGAGAGAGAGAGAGAGCTGCGTTCGTGACTAGCCAATTCGAGGAGCTTGCTCTCTCTCTCTCTCTCTCGCTCGCTCGCTTGCTCAACTTCTCTTCCAAGAAAATCAAATTTGTCGCGAATCGAGCGGGAAGTTAAGAGTTAAGTGTAGCGTGTCGAGCATGAAGAAAAATAGCGAAAAATCAAGCACGTCTTTGAGCATACATCGCGCGTACCTCTTTAAATGTCTATTTTACGTGAGAATTCTTCCAAGTATTTTTCCAACAACTTCAATTTTATCGCTGCTCTTTCAATTTCGCGCGCCGCAATGTAACTTTACCTTTCTGACGATTTTTTTTTTGTTCTTCAAAATGCAATATGATCGTGCGAATGATGTCGAGTTACCGTTAAAAATTGAATAAATTTTGTGCAATAAATAATTATGGATAATAGAAGTTATTTTATTTGTTAAGAAACACCTATTCACCTACTTTATGTAATAAGCAATTAATATATAGAAAAGGCGTCGCTAAAATTTTTCTCTAATTCCGCGTCTATTTGTTTAATATCACTAATATTGGTGTAGACCCGACAAGCATTACTGCATTTTGTGACTATTTTGGCTTCTTTAATTAATGTAACAAAGACATAGGATGTAGTAAAACTTGCGATATTGAGGTTACATTAATTAAAGAAGCCAAAATAGTCACAAAATGCAGTAATGCTTGTCAATATAAGTTCAAACAATTTTTTTCGAATACAGGAAAAGCTTTTGGAATACCATCTAGAGGACGTACTATTAACAAACTTTTTGACTGTTGTATAATAGATTTTCGAATAGATGATATCATTATAGTATTTCGAAAATGTTGAAGGTATATTTCATACGGCAATTTTATGAAAACGCTAACTTCCGTCTTTTAATCGTACAGTCAATCATTTTCTTCGTGTGCATAAGTAATGATCTATGATGCATTTCAAAATTTTAATTTATAAAATAACTCCTGTTAGATATTTCAATTCGTGAATCCAAAGTTTCTTTGCTATCAAATTAGCAAAAATCAAACATCCCCCGTGACCGACATTTTAAGAAAACACGTAGCAGAACAATGGAGCTCGAAGCGAAATGAGGCTCGCGCATCTCGAAGTAAAACAGTCACGGCTATAGCAGAGGATGGTACACAGAACTCCGCTCCTCGACCATATAGCCCGCGTGGAAGGACGTAATCTCGTTGACCCAATTTTCCTTGTTATCGTCGGTCAGACTGTGTGTGTGTGTCTCTTTCTCTCTTGCTATATACCACGAGGCTAGGCTTACCCTGAAAATACCTCGTGAAATCTCCCGTTAAATTAAGCAATCCCGTGGTCATCTCTCTCTTGCTCTCTCGTGCACTATATACGGACGCATGTGTGCCTTATTACACTGCAAGCTCTCTCTCTCTCTCTCTCTTGCCTTTCCCGAATATTAACGCTGAAACATTCAGTGTCTATCTACGAAGCTTCACCGCAGAGTCCACTGGCCAAGAGAGAACTTGACGAGGAGGAGGAGAACGAGGGACGCGGTGCTCTCGCTTTAAACTGACTGCTTTTCATTATTCTCGTAAACTATGATTATGAAACTAAGCAGATGGCGTTATTGCCAGAGACGTCGCTATTGCCGCTGGCTTTCACGATGCTGAGTTATGGAGCTCTATTATTATGAATTTTTTTTCAAAGGCTGCACGCTGCTGCTTTATCGTTAAGTTTCGCTGCTTTTTTTCGCAGAAAAGTTATTTATGAAAATGATTTTCTTGCTTCTTTGGAACGCGAATGAAAAGGTTTCTCGGTATTCGAAATGAAAGAGAAATGTTCATTTTTATTTCGCGTAATAATGTTGCTTAGATGAAGGTTTGCCTTAGGATGATTTTCTTTGGAAATTCCGTATCGCGAGATGACAGCATAATTGAATTTTAAGAAAGATTTTTATGAAAAAATTTACATACAACATTTTTATTTATATACTTTTTCCTGCAGTCTTTGAGCTGAATATTGTACTTTCACTGCTTGTTGTTGAATCTGAAGAGGAGAATTTGAAAGGATTAAAAACTGACGAAATTATTTAGTCAATTTTGAAGTAGGAAAGCTAAACATTGCACACATCGATGGATTTCTAAAGATTGATCAATAGCTGTAATAAATGTCCAGATTCACAGAGCGCAGATAATGAAAGCTCGAATAAAGTATGTTAGCGCGATAAATTTGACAGGAAAAGCAGCGACGTAAAATATAGAAAAAGAGAGCACGCGAAACGTATTCAATAAGTGTAAAAGTGCACATAAAAAAACGAGAGAAAAGAAGGATTTCTAGGAGATAGATAGTGAAAAAGAAACGACAGTGCATAAAACTGCAATGCCGGGTTGTAACTCGCACAGTAGCTACAGTCGCCACAGAGATTTCGCGCGCGCGGCCGTATGGAGTTTGATGGCATGGAATTTCGTGAGTTTGACATTGTCGTTTTACAACGTGCTCTAAAGTGATCACTGACTTTCATACACTCACGAACACTCGTTTTTCTTTTTCGAAATTTTGTTGATTAATTTCTCAATTTTATACGTTCAAGCGGGTAAAGAAAAAAAAAAGAGAAATAAACACAACGCCCACATTGAAGTTTGCGTGAGCTGAGCGCATGGTCCGATGATTAATCGTTCAATTCGTGCATAATTGCTCGCGGGCTCCGGGATAAATATGAATTTTCATAGTTTTTGTCGGCCGGTGCTTGTTTCGCGCCCCAGCGCGATAACTTTCATTTTTTCTCTCTCTCTCGATTTTTATTCGAGCGCTTATACGTCCGGAAGATTAATTAAGTGCTGGGTTAAATGAAGTTTGTAATTCAGTCTTGATAATTGAAAGACACGATCCTACGCTTTTTTTTTTACTATCAGAGAAGATAAATGCTGAATATTATTGTGGATATAGAGGATTCTGTGTTTCTGTAATTAATTAATCAACGTAAAGTTATTCAAACATACTGTTCAAATCAACTGCGAATTTCAAATCGGTAATAGTCATTGTAGCGGAAATTGAATTTCTAGCTGATCTCTATTATTGAAATTCATGCAGAATGCAATCAGTTTGATGATTAACAAATTTATCTTATCAAAGTACTAATTAACGTACATGTCGAATGCATCCAATTTGATGATAAATTCCGTAATTATAATGAACGTTCGGTTTATGTAATAAAATATATTATACATTACTGCGATCGAATCTCATGGAAATCATTCGAATTTCCGAAACAATTTTTATTATATATCCCAACAAATTTATTTTCCCTACACACAAGTATCTGAATACAACTCCCTCGAAATTTCATAAAAAAATCTCCCATACGTTAAAGACTTCACACGCCGTACACAACACACTCCGATAATCTCAACATCGTTTTTCACTCGGCAGCGGCGGCAGAGAAAAAAAAAGCACTCGAGCGCAGCTCTCGATAAAAGCAGAGGGGAGGGTTTCGAACGATTTACCATTGTTTTTAGTAGAGAGAGAGAGAGAGAGAGTGTTCTCGCGCGCGTGTGTTGCTTGGCTTGGTCATAAATCACGGTTGGCCGGTATACAGCGATGCCTATCTCCGCGGCGGCGGCGGCTGTTATGATCAGTCTACGCGCGCGCTCTTTATTGACAGCTCTATAATATCGCAGACGGACGAGAGGCTGTACGCGCCCGCTCCGCCGTTGTACATACGCATAGCTATTCAGACGTGCGCGGACACATGACACGTGTGTGACGTTGGTGAGAGAGGTGTCCGAACGTATATGAGAGGGATTGAAGCTTTGGTGGTTATGTACGAGATTTTGGGGGGAGGGGAGGTGTCAAGGATTGATGCTTAATACAGGCGGGCGCGCGAGTTCGTAATAGTAGTGCAAATCAGTTTTTGGTCAGACGTACCGTTGAAATAATTTTTTTTTTATCAAAAGATTTGTTGGAGATTCATTGTTTTACATTGATGCTTGGCTTTTTTTCGAATTTATTTGTTTGTTGAACTACGTTGATGAGCAAAGCGTTTGCATAGAACAAATGATAAGTTTCCAATTTCGCTGCTAGAGGGACTTGTTCACCAATAACAAAAATATTTTTTTAATTGTATTTTATGTAATGAATTAATTTTTCTATAAAAGTAATATAAGTATGTAACAAATGCAATTAGTTTAAGTTTTGCTCTATTAGACTGGGATTTTTTAAACATATAAAATAAATTGTAGCCTCAATCAATTTCACGTTTAGCTTCATGAAATTAAATATACATTTTTTTAATAATTCTTTTATCATTTCATCCGAAACGAACATTCGCTCCGTTCTCACCGAATATAAATCCTCGTGGCGCACTTTAATCACTCACGTAAAATAAATTCCCTTTGCAAACAAAAGCAATCGGAATAACAGACGAGACGAGCATCCCGAAAAGCCGGCCGGTGACATACACACATGTACACACACACACACACACACACACACACACACACACACACACACACACACACACACACACACACACACACACA
>JAWWMK010000001.1:14783981-14814251 GCA_035047105.1 Galeopsomyia nigrocyanea
TTTGTCTCGGCAAACTGGATGTGGGATTTTCGCAAACTACTCGTTGGATATGGGATCTTTTTCCACTGACCCGACGAATATGTTTACCATGCAAAGATCGATAATTAATGATGATGATTGCAACGTCGATTACAGTGTGTAATTATTTCTTTCAATGATACGAGTCCGAGGCTTTACACCTTCGGTGTAATTGTATTCACCTTGCCGAGGAGGGAAAGTATATACAAGGCTTTAACTTTTTTTCTTCTTCTAAATATCGCTTTAAACGCGCGCAAGGAGGCAATCATCGGCGGCGTTACGTCGAGGGAGCAACAGTTA
This sequence comes from Galeopsomyia nigrocyanea, assembly GCA_035047105.1. NCBI lineage: Eukaryota > Metazoa > Arthropoda > Insecta > Hymenoptera > Eulophidae > Galeopsomyia > Galeopsomyia nigrocyanea. Next base: position 14,784,300 of record JAWWMK010000001.1, read on the forward strand.
TCGAACTTCGTTTAAGCCCCGCGGCCGCCGCCGATGCTGACTTAATATTTCAAGGGGAATGTAGCATGTATTATATAGGGCGCAATAAGCGATTCCACCTTTTTTTTTCTTACCTTGTGGAAGTTTTTTTATCGAACACGGGTAGTTTAAAACAGCGTTTAAGTATTCTTTGGCGCAATTTTTTGTTGTTGAAAAATTGCTGCGGAGTTAATTTGATGTTTTATTCAGGATGTTGCAGTTATTCTTCGGGTAATTTATACGTGTAGTTGCAGCTACGTTCAGTCGGATAACAAATGAAGATATATTTAAAAAAAATAAGTTAGAAACAAATAACCGTAAATTTATCTCACCGAAAGCATCTCTTACGTCATTTTTAATCTTCAACCTCCGCATCCTAGCGCCATCGCTTAACTTCCCGTCAATCTGTTGTTAATCAATGAAGCGCCTCTCTCTCTCTCTATCTCTTAGCGTATATATATAAGATCGATAAATCACCGAAAGCACGAGGTAGAGTAGAGAGAGAGAGAAAAAAAAAGTGCAACGACGGCGGCGAAACGACGCATCATCTCGAGACAAAAGGCCCTGGGAGCATCGTCAATCTCTCGAGCACCTTGACTCTCGCGATGAAAAAACTGTACCCGCCACGTCTCTCTGTGTGTGTATGTAAGTGTGTCTATGTATATACGTATAGCCAGCGACGAAAAAAAAAAGAAGAGAGAGAAGGGTAGTGCTATAATTTGGTCTATTCAGCAGATGAATCGCCGTGTCAAGTGGCTTTCGCGAGAGGTAGACATTTTTTTTTCTTTTTCATCACTGTAAACAGACTAATTGTATATTTTATTCGTTAATTGCGCGACGAATTTTGCGAACAAAAGAAGAGAGGAAGAAAATTCGTAATTTTTTTTTTCTTTTGAATTGCGTCGTTAAAACCAAAAGTCTTTTTTTTTTCGTCATTCGTTGGCTCATGCTATTGTTGCTGCTGTGCTTTCGAGACTCGAGAGAGAGAGAGGGTCGTTAACGGATTGTGTGACTTATCAGCAACGCTTTCGAGGGTTGTAATGTTTGAGTGAGCTTTTCAGAGGATGAGAATGCTTCACTGACTCGATGATTTAACTATCGCACTTATATTCTTTCATTATATATTTTTTTTATTTTATGACATTATTTGTATCCGTAAATAAATTAAATGTGAGTGAAAATATACACTTGAAGTGAATATAAAATTAACTTATTTTAAAGTAATTTTAAAATAATTCATTAAAACGCCAACATTTTCATACGCTCACTTTTAATATAGAATTCACTTCGTATTTTTATACATCTCGCAGTTAATTGACTTTTTAGCAAAAGTATTTATACCCTATCCTCTCTCCATCCCACCCACACACAGAGCAAACATAAAACGTTCAACCGAAAGAAAAAGTAAAACCCACAACTCAAAAGAGTAAGAGAAGAAAAAAAAAGAATCGAAAGAAGAAAAACCCTCAACCAAGCTATTCAAAGCCCCCATCGCGAAAGTGAAAGAGAGAGAGAGAAAAAAACACCCAATTTCCGCAGCCTATTCTCAACACACAGAAAGTCCTCATCACCGCACCCTTTCAAACATAGGCGGTCGCGGCGGCGGCGCATCATCCAAACGTAGAAATTGCCGCGAGACAGCAGTAGGCAAAGAGAGGAGAGTTTGAGTCGCGACTAACGAAGCATCGTATATACCAACGCACACTCGACACACGTACACACATACACATACGCGCGTTTTTTGTATATCGGTGGGTGTGCGAGGTAAAACGGAAGCAAGAGGGAGAGACAGAGTCTCGCGCAACCCTACCGACTACTGTCGAGGGGAAATTACTGTTTCGAGGAGGGTTACTCCGATTGCGTGTATGTATACATATATACACACGCAAAAAAAAAAAGAGTTGTTGCACGACGAGTCGCGTATGAAAAGCTTGATGCTACGTACGGAAATTCCTCTAGGTTTTGCTTTTCTTTCTTCGTTAGTGGTCGGAAGTGAGCTCATTTATTTTAATAGAGCACAGCTCAATATTTGAATTACTCTTGCTCTCTATTTATTTTGAAATTCCGGATAAGGACGTTTCTTCATTCATTCGCTTCTCGTCCAATTAAGAAAATGAAGTTTTTCCTCTGAAAAATGTGTAGTGGGCAAACGAATGGTTATGCAAGTTTACGAAGAAGAAAAAAAAAGTGAAATGCCGCTTACGTTAATTGCGTTTTCGAGTAATTACACTGTACATAAAATATTTTCGTACAACCAATCAGCTTATTCACCAAACGAAACACTATCTAGCAGTTCGCAAGCTCGATTAAAGCTCGCAAATCGATGGCGAGCGGTCAATCGAAATTCACGTTTCCCCCTCAAGCTAACCATCAATCGTCCAGCGGCAGTAGCAGCAGCAGCCAAACGCAATCCAATAATCGACTCTAAACGCAGCAGCAGGTGATAAACGGAGTTGTTCTTTGAGTCATATCAACCTTAACCTTGTCACCGCGCGACTACTGTTGCACACATATATTCCGCGCTCATTCAAGTGGTGAGGGTGCATATTTGGTCAGACGTCTAGACGTATTTTACTCTTTTCAAGCCAAAAGCTCTGCTCGCTCGCTTCGTTTATCTCCACGGATTAGCCGCTGCTAGATTGCATGGCGAGATTCTTTTTTTTTTTATACAAACGTGGGTGAGATCATCCCCTCCCCTCCACACTGTTTCCAGTGTTATTGCAAGCGTGACTTGCATTTCCAAAAAGCTTACATTTACGGAGATTGGCTCTCCAGCAGCGGCTGCAGTAACAGTAACAGCGAGCGAATTTTTAATGCTAAAGGATGAGAAGAAGTACAGTGTTCCGAGAGTGGAGTATTGTTTTTCCAGCGCGCGGAGATATATACTATATCTAGCGATGTATACGTGTTCTAGTTTTAGCCAGAGTGCAGGTGGGAATATGTTGCGAGTGAGAGTTTGGCACGAAGGATTATTGGGAATCAATGCTTTTTTGTTGTTGTTGTTTCTGTTATTCTACAGCGATATCTCCATGTACTATGTTCATTGGCGGTGATTTATGTGAAGGATATAAAAATGTACATATCTGTAAAGTTATTGCAGCTTTAGCAAATATTACTTTTTATTCCGGTGAACTCTAAAGTGTATTTACACATATCACGTCTAATTACTGCTTCGGATAAGAAGCATAATGAAAGAGGCTTTTGCAACTTCAATAGAATCAAGAGTATACTCGCAGAATCATTTGATAACTGCAAAAAAAAAGTAAAAATAACCAAATGTAAAATTCAATGTCAAGAAGTGCAAGCCAACAAAGAACACGAGAGTACAAGGTGTGCAATTGTGATTTTTGCCCTCCTACACGCGAGAGAGAGTATCCCGGGCAGCACTTGTTTTCACTCCAAAAATTTTCCGAGTGCATCGATTGCACTCGACGGTGTTTTCAACTGCAAACAATGAGCCGATTGACCCGCTCTATGAAAGGCCTCGGTGGTATAATCAACATCTTTTCTCTCCTCCTCCTTGCGATAATAAATTTCGAGTGGGCAAAACGAGGAAATTAGTCAGTATTGCAAGATGCGTATAATTATTACTTATTTTGCGACACGTATACAAATCGAAACTGCTTTAAATTAAACTATCCTATTTGAAAAAATATCGAATGGTATTAAAAGTAAAGAATCTTATAGTTCGATCGAGTAAAGAAGAAAAATAAAGTGAAATAATTCCCTAGAGATCGCGATTATTCGTAATTCTCATATCCATATTCAGAAGTCGTCGATAAAGAATAAAAAAAAAAAGGAACTAGCGCAAAGAAATCCGTAGGAAGTCGATATCGAGAAAGCTCGGAAAAGAGAGTATAAGTATATAGGAGGAGGAGGAGGGTAGGCTAGTAGTCCGTCGACCCGAATCGTCGTCTCTCTTGAATATGAAAAAAATCAGCCGAGCATCCAATGCTCGCATCGATATACATTTTTTCTTTTTTTTACTTTTACAATAGCCACTGCCTCTTCGAAAGTTTTGTTTTTTTTCCATTCCATTTTTCTACTAATTAAAAACTGCATTTGGGTTATATTTGTTTTTCATGAAAGTTTAAGTAACAAAAAAGCGTACTTGTTGAAAGTTGGGTGTAGATTAAGAAGGTGAAAGTTGAAAGTTATTTAATTTAAACGTCATGACAATTACAACGACGCTAGCTCTGCATAAAATATATTACGCTCGCTTGTGCAAACACAGCTTATTTTTAAATCTCTCTTTTTTTTTGCCTTCTCGCGAAGGATATTCTTTCAAATTCACCCGGAGAGAAAAATTTTCGCATTTTCACTTCCACACGTATGCGCGCGTATTTGTTTATTCAAAAAATGTTATTTTCCAAATTTTCCCACACGCGATAAAGCATAATATCAAGGTTTTATCAAACATTCATATATAGTATATATATCTATACACGATATTTTTCAACGTTGTTTACTCTGAACTACATATCCCAGGACAGCCGCTTCCGCGGTGGGAAAATATTCCCGCACACAACCGAATAAAAGCTTTTTATTTTCGCGCGCTTTTGTTTTTTCTGCAAACAAACCACTGACCCGTTTTTTTTCTCTCCCCGACAATTGCTACACTATCATAGATTACTTCGTGGGATTCGAATAAAATTCGCAAAATACCCGTACGATTAAATTTACTAAACACAGAAAAATAAGGCAGATAGGCCCTCGGTAGACATCGCGACGACGAGAATAGTGCAAACTATATATACAGTACAGAGAGCATAAAATCAATGCGGTAGAGAGAGAGAGACGAGCCCTTTTGCAAAGCAAGGTACCCACACACATTGAATAGCCGCCACTATACACGCGTCTTATCGAGTCGTCGTTGTCGGCGGCGCTCCGTGTTTCCACCGTTATATTATCGATGCGCTATATACTGTAGTGGTATAGTGCACTGACCTCGCCCACACACAGACATACACACATCGTCGCATATATAACACAACATAGCATTCGTTTTCCCACCACAAAAAAAAAAAGAAATTTTAACGGTCTCGCCAAAACCAGATGAGTTATGTATACGCGCGAGCGCGAAATTTTCCGCTCTCGCGGCTGCCGGGGAAATGAATTTTTATTTAGACTTCTCGGCGCTGATTTTTTATGGAGCGACTTGTCGACTCTCTTTTTTTTTTGTCGCGGGTTTAATGGAAAATATACACACGACTTTTATTTCGATGCGGATGTTGTATTTTATAACTTGTTTTTTTTTTTCGTTGTTGTACAGATGTGAAAGCTAGTTACTCCGCGGGGATACGTATTTGATGTTGAATTTTCGAGTGAAAAATGCTGCCGAATGCGAAGGCAGTTACTTTGAAAAATAAGCGTGTCCAACAAAAAAAATATTTGGCGCTCTGCCAAGAATCAAATTTTTATTTTGCTGCTGCGTTTCGTAGTGTATGACACACGTGTAATACGTAGAAAATAACAGAATTTATTAAATTTTTTTTTGTCAGTGTTTTGTATTTCTAATGTTTTTGAGATTGCTTGTTGACAAATGTTTCCAGAGGAAAAATAATTGTTGTGGAACAGCGCGGAAAAGCGTTGTTGACGAGGATTCATTCGATTGTTATTTTTTTTTTCAATCGTGCAAAACTGATTGCGAGTCGAAGCATTTATTTGCACTGTCGAATAGTTTGTATCAAGTTTGATCACGAAAAAAAAAACAATCTCGCGATACTCAATTAAAAATTCTTTTTAGCAGAAGTTAAATTCCCTTCGTAAAGATCGTTAACACAACACAACTCACAATATATAATTTAAAAACAAAATTAACAAACATCTTAAATTAAAGTTACAAAACAATAATAATAATAATAATACCTGAGTAGAACTCCCGGCAACTAACACATTTTCAAAAATATCCCACAACCGTCGCGTACACAGCGTCGTCCCAAATAACACCACCAAACTTAGCTGTTTGAAGTTCTCTCTCTGTGTTTCGTGTGCCCTCGGGCAATAATTCGCGCGCAAAACAATAATCGCGCAGAACACCCTCGGTTTTGCACACCATGAAACACGCGAGTGTTATTAACTAATTTCTCGGTACACGACGACGACGACGACGACGAAATGAAAGGAAGGAAGCTCGGAGGCAGGTGAGCAATGGCCACGAGGCACGCGAAGCTTTTAAAATCGACGGGCGTTCACCTCGTATATATACATACGTACGTATCGTATAGCGAGAGTGTATAGAGGCGCTCTAGCTGACGAAAATAGGCAGTCGCCCAGTAAGAGAGAGAGAGACTATTTAATTCAAGTGCTGCTTGACACAGATACGCGAGCGCGCAACACGCGGATTTGTATTGTGTTTTCCATGATTGCTTTATGCACGCGCATTTTTCCACCATTTCTTTTCTTAACTTCGCGTTTACGCGTCTAATTGAATAAAGCTTTCTTCGGTTAAAGTGGAGCGAACGTGATTTAATGTCGAAATAATTACTTTCTCTAGCGAAGAAGAATTTTTTTACTCGACGAAAATTGCTTGTTGACCCACACTTCCACTAGTGCACGATGCATATATATACATAAAAACCAAACGACATACAGTTTATAACGAAAGCACCTGCGCGAGGAGGAGAAAAAAAATTTCAATTTCAACGATGAGAGAAAAAAAAGACAACTCTTTCGCATTTGATTATTCCCATCCCAAGGCGCGTCTACTTGGTGATTTATTTACGACAGGCGACGAAAAAAAAAAAGAAGAACTCATTCAATTTTCGTTCTCGTCTCCTTTAATGACGTGGCTGTTGGAAAACTGACGGATGAAATGAAAAAGTTCGACGCGACGAAAAATAAATAAATAAATCGAGTGATTTTTTCGACGCGCATCCGCGATGATGTATGAAAATATTCTGTCTTGGGAATAAACACACAGAATATTAATATATCTGTAGTTTCTGTCATAAAAATCGCGAATAGAAAATAGCATATGTGAATATCAAAGTTCAGCGTAAAAAAGCTCTCGCGCGTGGCGCCAGAAACTCGAATAAAACGTATACCGTCTCAATCAAATAAAAGCCCCTCTCTCACTCACTCGGATACTACTATATCCCGTTTGCGTAAGCCGTAAAAAAATAAACTTCCACATCATACATTCCAAAAGCTTCATAATAAAAATTTATGAATCCATAAGATTGAATTTTTACGACAGACTAATCAGCTGTTCGACAAGAAAAAAAAGCTCGACGCGAGTGCGTGTTTAGTGTGGAAGAGGGGGACAGAGAGAGAAAAAGAGGAAGCCAAGTTCATCGTACCTTTCTTTCTCTCTTTTTGCACGCTGTTTCTTGGAAGAGTTGTCTGCCTGTCTGTCGTGATGTGTGTGCACGCTCGCGCTCATCTCTCTTCTTTTTTTTTTTTTTGCGGGAAGTGGCAAACAGCGAAAGTGATGCGATTGTGATTGGTTTCTCTCTCCTTTATCTTTTTGTGTGTCTGTGTGTAGGTAAAACGTCGAATGGTTCGTTTGATATTATCGAGTCGTGAGTCGATTTCATCGTGGATTCTATTTATAATATTTCTTTTAAATTATTTCAAGTGACTACTTATTGCTGCTAATCATCAAACTAATCAACGAAAGTATAAATTAATAAAAAAAATACTACCAACGAAATATCAGAGCTTCAAAAACAATTTGAAAATCTAATATATTTCACTTACGCGCTTGCAAGCTCTCGAACCCCAAAAGTAACCTTACACCACGGCACCGTCCTCTCTTGTCGAGTAAGTAGTGTCCAAAACCCATCCGCGTCGTCAGTCGAAAAAAAAAATATATATATATTAACGCAGCCGGGCGTTCATCATTGTGTCTTGCGCTTGCGCGCCGAGGGGGGTGAAGGGGGAGAGGGTAAAGTTTACGGCCGAGCGTAGCGCCAATAAAGCAGAATATCTTGTCTCTCTCTCACGTTTCTTTTTTTTTTCTCTCTCGTACTCTCATATCACGCCTCAGCTTTTTTTACGTTCCGAGACGCCCGTTGCCGCTGTCACGACGTGTGTATATTGAAAGAAGTTACGAGCGCGACGTATAACTCGTAAAAAGGGCGGGGTTTTTATTGCGAAAATCATAGGCCTGCATTTCCGGTTTTTTTTTTTGGGAGGGGGGTTTCTTTATTTAGCGAGGATGCAGTTGTGGGTTATGAAATGATAATTTTTGTACCGTGGGCGTGATCGGCTTTTGTCTATCGATTGCCAATCAGAGGGAGAGAGTGGCCGGTGTTTTTTTTTTCGATAACGTTGTAACGAAGATAAGGGCTTGTAATTATACAAGGTTCACGTTGTATTTTAACGTTGATGTTTTGTAATTACTTGATTGGCATGTACAATTAGTAGATTTCCAGTGTTTTTCACTGCAATTAGCAATGCCATGTATACTCTTGTTACAAAGTAATAATTACAATCACCTGGTATCGTCTTTTTTTTGTTGATTGCTTTGATACGAATTCGTATAACATTAAAAAAAATCCAATTTTTACTTTTCAATCGTTTCGTCACCCCACGAACGTTTCATACTGAATAACATCAAATTTTCCCTCGCATTTCGACGTATCCTTTCATCATTCAGAAGAGTCAATTTAAAAAACTCATATAAAATTCTCGTCTCTCTCTTTCTCTCTTTCACGCCGATGCATACGACATATTCTCGCGCGCAAATATAATATCGAAAACATCGATATCACGGAGAGAAGAAAAAAAAATTGCCATTTCCAATTGGCAAAAACCTTTTACCGCGAAACAAAAAAAAGAATAACAACAACAACAACAATCATTATGCAAAAGCCTTGGACCGCAACTTTGTCTTCCGCGAAAGTTTAAACGCACAGCTTTTACAACGACTGTTCAATTTCTCATGCAACTCGCTCGCGGGCTATCTCACGCTCGGGGCTGGTAATTATTGTCCGTCGTGATAAACGTCTTTGGTGTATTCCAACAACTCTATTCACTCTCGCAACAAAAGCTTCGCAATATCTGATGTAATAATGATCTTGAAAGCAAAATTAAAAAAAAAAAACATAAACGGCCGTGAAAAAAGCACATAGGCGTGAAAAATTAACGGAGAGGGAAGGTGTGTTGTTCAATTATTCAGTCGCGTGCGCCTAGTCAATTATCGAGAAGGGCGCCTATACCGTCGTGATTTCATTCAGCCTGCCTACAACGCGGCTATATGCTTTTCGCGCTCGGCTAATCGCACGCAGCACGGCTCATTGTTTACGCACTAATTCGATGTACAGGCGCGAGTGCGCGCCAGAGACAGACAGACAGAGACAGAGCTTTTCGGGAGAATTGGGGGGAGGGTGTTGGGTGTACGTTTTAAAACGCATGTCAAATTGCGTGCGCCATGGCAATGAATATGATAATAATAATAAACGTGTATATAAGGGGTGTGAGTATTCGAAACTCCGATTGTAATCGTATGCCTTTATCGCTTCGTTAAACGAACGAATGAAAACATTATCGTATCGAACGTGAATCATCACCCCAAAAAAGAAAAACATTTACCAAATTGAGCAACAAAAAGATCAAATAAATTTACTGACTCACCCTCTGGTTGATTATACTCTGGAGTATCAAAAAAAAAAAAATAATAATAATAATATTGGAAATTATCGGAACATTAGAAATAATGACCAACCCCCGTATATACACACATGCACACTTAAACAACTCACTCATAGTATAGTGATAAGATGCGCCTTCGAAGACGCACACGCCCTGCTGGCCTCGTGACCCTGTACAGCACGCAGCAACGTTGTCAGTCAAATACTATACTATTTCTTTCGAGGCTCTCTTTCTCTCTCTCTCTCACTCTCTCGGTTTTTCCCCTATGAAGACACATACACACATACACTGAAACACACGTACACACTTTTCGTACTCTGCTATAGAACCGCTGCTGCTGCTGCTGCTGGTGCTGCGACCGTGCGCCACAGCACAAAGGGCCAAACTACTCTCTTTCTCTCTCTCGCACTCTCGCGTATCTCCGCCGGGCTGTGCTGCTGCTGCGTACGCATGCGCATTCACCCCCTTATATACGAAGCGCGTGCACACGCAGCCTGCCTTGCCGCCGCCGCCGCCTCTGAGGCACACGCCCACCCCAACTTATATAGGCAGGCTGAGGGAGAGAGAGAGAGAGAGGTTGAACAGGATGACGAGTTCGTCTTCCACTTTTTTTTTTCTTTTTACTCGCTCGCTGTTGAGGACGAGATAACGCGCGCGCGACCGAGCGATCGATAAATTTCAAGTCCTAACTGTTGATTCGACACGTCGTGAGCTTCACGCGATGAGAGTTTTCACACGTTATTCTTCTTCTTCTTTTTTTACGGGTGGGGGTGCGATTTTGAGTTTCCTTTTTTTTTCGTTGAGAATTCGTGTTTTCTATTTTGTTTCGGACGTTATTCGAAAAATTGAGAAATTGGATTAATTAAAGCTCTCAAGGGTGATTTTGTAATCGTATGAAATTAAAACGGTGCGGTTTCAGTCAAGATCATAATTGACGCACCGGCGCGTTACACTTTTGCAAGGGAAATTGTAATTAAAGATCCATCAGAACGATTGAAATTGGAGTGTGAATGCAATATCATTATCTTTTCAAAACCAACTTTCCTACAATCACTGTCAAAGTTTCTAAAACAACGCTCGCCCGAAATTCGCGCTGTAATTACACTTGATATCAAATTACCAATTCCAACTGGAATAGTAACTCTGCATAGAAAACTAAAAACCAAGTCACATCGCCGTCAGATCAAAAGTTAACAAACTCCAATTCTCTCGCGTTTGCTCAAAGCATCAATTCCAAGTAGAACTGGACGATATCCAGTCAGACCACCCACTCCTACGCACAAATGTTGTGATTAATAACGCCGATCCAACTGAAATAACACATCAAAGAAGGCTCATTAAAAAAGGCATAAATCTCGAGGGTAAGAAAAAGAAAATACTCCCGTACACGACATTCATCGTCCCTCCCTCGTACCTTCGAGAAGGGTAGATTTCGTGGATTGTTCAAAAACAAAAAAATTCTTCTTACCATTATTTATTTACATTCATCACGCTTCTTGCACCCACCCCCCTCCCCCCAAAAGTGTTGGTAATTGAGCTTCTTGGAGTTTCGAGAGTGGCTCGGGGAGGAGTTTGGAGAGTCGGCGAAACGAGTGTGACAGCACGCGCCACTTAACTTTGCGGTCGGCGAACCTTTGAGGACTAGTTGCTGCGGCTGCTACTGCGCGCTCGCTGCGTCTTGAATCTGCTAATTTTCTCTCTCTCTCTCTTGCATGTACGTGCACTCTATCTCTCTATCTCCCTTTCCTCGGTGCTTTGCCGTACGGTTGATGAATGATTCACGTTACACGGAGAGTTTTCATCGAAATTTGCATCTAGTCGCTACATGATAGTTTGAAATTTGCTAATTGCTGTTCTGCTGGCGGGAGAAAGTTTTCGTAAATGGTATACAGCGTGGTACTGCTGAATAAGTTTCAATTGCAATTTGTTGCGATGGAAATTTGTTGCATAAGGCTTCTTTTTTTTTTACCTATGTAAAATTATCGAATTATCGCGTATTTTGTATGTCTGACCAAAAACGGTCTTAACTACTTACCGGAATGAAACCATATTTAATATGCAGATGTTGAAATAAAGAACAAAAGAAATGGCTTTTATACTCGCTGCGAATAAAGACAATACGAGTATCATTGGAAAATGTTGCAAGCATTAATGGGCGTTCCACTCCATCACCTTTTTCTCGTAGTTCGATTCGACGCATCAGCTGACATCGACGACTTCCTTCTCTCTATCTCGTCTCTCATTTTTTTTTTTTTGCTTCTTTTTTCTTCTATCCACTCGTCGTTCGCGTGTTGGACGACTTTACCCTAGAGGGAAAAGCTCGAGGTTTTCAGGTCGATTAGTTTGGGAAATCGAGGCGCGAATCGTCATATCGTCGAATCCCTGCACCGGAAAGAGAGGAAGAGGGAGAAAGAGACGACGATTGTGTTGCCGGGATATCTTCCTTTTCTTTCCGTTTCTCTTCGGTTTTCTAGGCCGAATGTCATTTTCCTCGCGATGATGCTTTCTCCAAGCTTACGCTTTATCGATGTTTTTGGCTGTTTCATTATTGGAAATTTTGTCAGTTCGCGTTGCGATGGAAATTTTTAAATAATATTTTGACGATCATAAATTTGTGGTACATTATATTATAATATGTGGATTATGAATTTAAAAAAAGAAGAAGAAAGGAGCCAACAATTTATAAGACATAATTTATTAGCACGACACGAAACTATAACATGCTTATCAATTTCAAATAATGTCAGATACATGATGATAACGCAAGCCAAGCCCCTTTTCGCAGCTGCTCTCTGGCGCGTCGGGGAATTCAATTCAAAAATATATTAAGTGCGAGCGTCATTTTACATTTTCATTCAATTTTACTAAATGCTCTACGTCCGCCTATATTTGCGCGGCGCTAGAGTGCTTTCTTGTATAAGTATGTGTGTATGTATGTGAGTGTATATGCGTGTATTATCAGCGACTTGCGCCAATATTCGCCGTTTAACATTAGTTATATTAACATTAGTTACTTTAAACGTTTTTTTTTAGGTGAGCGTCGTCAAATGTATCCATCTGGCAGATTCCGGTTCAAAAAATATATTTATATATTTCTGTTTCGTTAGGTGTACAAAAACTCCGTTATGCAAAGAAGATAATTGATTTTCATTGACTGCCCGTTACAGAGAAAATTCAACACTCACAGATGGTCGCATGCACACACACTGTAAAACGCTTTTATTGGAGAACAATGTAATCAACATATCCAATCGTCACTCTTACGAAATTCAGCATTGAACATCTGGTCACCGCAATCGTTAAAAAAATGTTGAAACTGATACATCGATCATCACACAGCTGTCGTCTATTAGTTATTTTTTTTTTTTTTTTTTTGGTTTAGTTTTTTTTTTCATTTTGTCACAGCAAAGAACAACAATTAAGCTCAGCCATGCGCCTGCGATGGCTTCGCGCATTTTTTTTTAATTAGCCGGCTTGTTGAGGTAGACGAGTATATTATCTTTTCACCGCTGCTGGGACGAGATCGTAATTAACTATTACTCTTAAAAATGATCGTACGTTAAATTTCGTTAAACGGCAATGGGGAATAAAACACAGAACACAGTTTGAGTAGTTGAACTTTTGTTCGTCTAAAAATGAGTGTATTTTGAACGGCTTTCAAATTTTTCGTCTCTTTTTTATATAATAATACTCGTGGAAGGGGGGCCACGGAGCCTTGATCGTGCAATTGATCTAGTTTGGTTAATAAAAATATATAATATATACCACATTTTGCTAAGTCACACCTTTGAAAATATACATTCACTTGATCATACATATTAAATGTATCATCAGAGCGCGCTCGTCTAAAAAAATTGATTTTTCTCACTTTAAAGCAGTGCAACGCGATAAACATTAGATTCCAAAAATTAATTTACATTCCGCGAAGTGACCAGCTCTTCACTGACAATCAATTGTTTGGTTTTTTTTGTCTGCGGAAAGAAAAAAGAAAAAAACGAACGAGCAACGTAAACGACAAAGAGATAGTATATAGATTTTTAACGGAATACTGGCTAGGAAATCATTCACAGCTTGGATTTAGACGAGAGGCGCGTCGTTGTCTTTGTCCATCTCTTCGACCGTGATGTACAAGCCTTCCTCCTCGTACGTCGACTCGTGTTTCGCCAACACCTTCAGCAGCGGGCGTAGCTTCATCCACCATTGATATGTTGGGATTCTATGCCTATTGGAAAGCAAAATTTTTTAGTAACGAATATTGAACTATAAATGTACGTTTATTTATTGATCTTAAATGATTTTCAAACTTCATAATCCAATAGCATTACTTTACTGTGAAACCAAATATTTCGTACTATCAGTATCAGATAGAAAGCCAATGAAACGATACGTCGCTAGCGCTAGAGATGAATGGGTGTGACAGGCGGAAGGTAAACTTACTCGAAGTCGGTGCCATCGATGAGTTTGATGAAGGGTGTGTATCTGTATTGACGTCTGACGATACCCAGCATGACAGCACTCTCGGGGCTGGCAGAAACTGATGACCCGTCTGGCAGGGCATCCTTCTTGAGCTGGTTCGTGAACCATTCTACAGCCTTTGCACCCATTTTAGTACCTAATTTAGATTGAATAAATTAATTTGATTACAATCAAAACCAGAAATTGAATGTTTTTAAGTAAATAACAAAACATACCCAAGTTACGATCGAAAGGCGTAGGCGAACCACCCTGCTGCATGTGACCAATGATATTCATCCTGCAACTGAACAATCCTTTGCCTTCCTCGCTGAACAGTCTGTGCATGAACTCGGCGTTGTAGTTCTGATTAGAGCTCTCATTGCGTAGAATTAGACCACGTTGAACGCCCTCGGACATCTTGGCTGCCATAGCAATGATGTCCTGATTGAGATCTTTGATGTTGAATTTCTCCTCGAAAATGTAGGCCGCGTCGGCACCACCTGCCAAACCTGACAAAGTGGCAAGATAACCGCAGTAGCCACCCATCGTCTCGATGATGAAGACACGACGTTTCGTTCCTTGGGCAGACTGCCTGATACGGTCGCAAATCTGTTGTTGATAATGAAAATTAAAATACAATTTCAATTTCAATTCAATTTATATTTTATAAGTGTGAGAAGACGTACTTCCGTAATTTCATTGAGAGCAGTATCACAACCTAGAGAGAATTCAGTTCCTGGAACGTTGTTACTGATCGTGGCAGGAATCATTGCAATGGGGATACGGAACTCGGGGTGCATATCTCTAGCATTGTAGAAACTCAGACCAGTTTGAAATCCCTGAAAACAGGAAAAAAAAGCATTACTATTTCGTTCGCAATTTTATCGAATGATAAAAATCCATTAAATGACTCACTTCGAAACCACCAATGATAAGAAGAGCCTGAATACCGAACTCCTTGAGTTTTTGCGCAATAGCAGGCAGTTGCTCGTCCTTTGGCGGAGCACGCTTGGTACCCAAATAAGCACCGCCTTGAGCTACCCAACCAGTCACAGATGGCCAATCCATGAGCTTCAATTTGCCTGATGCAAGACCCAGCACACCGTCCATCACACCATACACCTACGATAAGAGTGTAAATTAATTTCGAGATTTTCACGTGAAATATTTATTTAAGAAATTATTCGACGTTACCTTGTCTCCACGGTAAATGCAGTTCCTTACAAAGGAACGTACCGCAGCGTTCATACCGCACGACGGCGATCCAACGTGCATAACCGCAAGTGTATAGTGATCCTGCGAACACAATATTTCAATGAGTATTCCGTGTTTTTTAAAATCAATTTTTGCATTTTTGGCGTGCGAACAAGAGGCAGCGTGCAGAACCTAGTCGCAAGAGAACTCTGTTTATTGATATTCAGCTATGATCACAGGATTGCTTTAATAAGCTCCAACCAATCTCAAATTTGATTTAAAAAAAAAGTAATATAAATTTCACTCATCCCATACACAAATATACCACATACTTTTGACGATGATGACGGTGAAAAAAACGGTATGGTTAGTGAGGAAATGTTAAATCGACATAGATTTTTTAATGACACAATGACGATATTTACAGGCAAGAACACCCAGAATTTGAAAGATTTGCATAAATATGGTTGGGTTGGATTGTCATTAAAACCAGCCTGCATCACATGAAAAAGTAATTGATTAGTGACACTTTAAAAAAAAAACATGATGTATGGTTCGGCTGCGTGGTACTCGATGACTGCTATAATGTTTCACACCATACATAATAGTCGATTAAAAAAAAATTTCATATTATGATTAGTTATAAAGTTTTTTCTTTGTTTTGACAGACATACAAACGCAGATGATGACACTGACAATCTATTAATTCTAGCTATTAGAAGAACGATACGATTTTTGGTCACTTACTTGTCCACACATTGTGTATTGCTATCGAAGGAGGACAACAGAAAAACGAGTATTAGTTAGAGGACTACGCACGCTCTTAAAAAATTTTTTTTTAGGGAGGTAGACATAATTCAGTACGATACATTAATGAGGGAACTATCGTCACTCCAAACACTGATTTCATTTACCTTGGTCAACTGCGGATGACCTCCCGCCTGTGGCAACAATTCATAAAGGTTTTTTTTTTAGTTTCCCGAAAATCAAAATTGGCAATACCAAGTATTAATTTACAGGTTACACAAAAGAAATAAAGAAAGAATCTAATAATATGTGGACTTTGAAATGTCTGTCAGTAATTCATCTTAGCATAACTCTATTCTAATTTTAACCTGTAACTTAAATACACTAAGTTCTACTGTTTCGAACAAACCTTGTTCTCTCCAATGTCAGCGGGAGCCTTCAAACGGGTCAACATCTTGTAGGTCTCCAAATTTCGGACAAAACCTCTGCAAGCATAAAATATATTCATTATTCGTCATACTTTCAAGTAAAATTTCAACTAGAAAAAAATACGTACTTTCCGCGAAGCTGTACAGCAAGATCCCAATTTTTCTCCGCCATAGCTTGGGCGACAGCTTTAGTACGTTTGACACACTCCATCAGTGGTAATCTCACAGCTTGATTACCGTCCAGAGTTACGACGCAAGCTTCCGTAGCGGGCGTCGCTTCTACCAGAGCCATCACAGCTTCAGCACCCATACGACAACCCTGAAATTTACAACAAACAATCAGTCAAAATTTCTTTTATCCACTTCAACTACTCTTTCCTTTTCGAATGTAAGATTCAATTTTGTACTTACAAGAACACGATCGAAGGCCGATGGATTACCACCACGCTGAACGTGACCCAACACAGTGATCCTCGCGTCCTGTTGAAGCTTCTCTACGACAACCTGGCGGACCTTTTCAGCGGTGATGGGATCGCCATTTCTATCGACGGCACCTTCCGCCACGATGATAATGTTCAGACGTTGGCCAGTGAGACGTTCCTACAATTAAAAAGTTTGATATTCAATGAGCGCTGGGAATCGAATTTCTTATGTATTCATTTCTAACATGTCTTGGAAGCTTCAGAGTGTGGAGAGGAATGAGAAAGCGCGGAGACTTACTTTACTTTATAGAGACAAATTCTGGAATTTTTTGTTTCATTAATTTAGTAAAGCATGCTAAAGATAATTGTGATCAAGGCGAGTGTTATACTTATGCGACAGTTTAAGTAAACTCGTTTATAACTACACGAACATGTGCGATCGAGAATTCATTTAGTTATATAGCCTGTGACTTTTACCTCTCAAGTTATAACACTCTCCCCGACAAAACAATGATAATTGACAGTAATAAGTGAATAAATTTGAAAAGTACGTGGTACAAGTTTTAGTGATCAAATACACTGAAATACATGTTAGTGAGATAAACAACGAAATATAAGAGAGATATAAGTCAAGGGAATTCCAAAAAACAACAAAAGCAAAGATTACACGCTCTCAGCAGCAGCAGCAGTTTGGTGATTAAAAAAGAAAATGTATTCATGGGAAATGCATGAAGATGCAGAGGATAGGAGCGAAATCGATGAAGGAATCGAGGGAACTGATCACAGAGAGATAGAAAGATAGAAAGAGAGTATAGATTTATATATAAAAAAAAGTAAAAAAAAAAAAAGCAATTTGTCGGATTAGCGAACCTGAATCAACTTTTTGCAGAGTTTGTTAGGCCATTCCTGCTCGGGCGGCCACTCGGGGATGAAGACATAGTCAGCTTCGCAACACATTGCCGCCACCAGAGCCAGATAGCTGCAACGTGACAATGATCACTGCTCAAAACAAACCAACAAAAAGTGAAGTCTATGTCTGTCTCTGTGTGTGTCTTGGTAATTTGGTGCGACCAAAAGCGGAAAACTACGCATATCGCTCTCTTGTAGTGTCCGCCAGCACTGCTTCCATTGAAAACAAACAACACTAGCCTACGCGCGACTAGCAATATTATATGTATATATTAATCATCAAAGTTGAGGGGGGCGGGGGCGGCATGGGGGGAGAGATAAATGAACGAGAGGATAAGTTGTTTGATGAAGGTGAATTTGAGAGAGATAGACAGAGAAAAATATTTCGTGCCTAAGATCTATGTACACAGCACAACATTGATATATTTATAATTGGCAAATCGGGGTAAGGAGCAAAACCTTGGTTTCAACTTTTTTGTTTGTTTGTTCGTTTGCTTGTTTAAAAGATCAGTAAACAACTTGGAGTATAAACAAAATCCAAACCGAATAGTTAGTGTACATTTACACACCGACAGCACGAAAAAAAAAACGTAATTAAGGGGGGTATATAATTATGTGGAAGTATCAACATTGTTTTTTTTTGGTTCACGGTCAAATTAATCAATTTAAAAAAAAGATACATAAACGAACTCTCTGGCAAAGATGAAAAAAAAAGATACAAATAAAAAAGTCAAATAAAAAAGAGGTTGAGACATGCCTGCTCCAACTTTTTGCAAAGTTTCACAGGCCAGTCGGCCGGCGGTGGACATTCCGGGAAGAACACGTAGTCCGCCTCCGAAGCTAAGGCACCCACAATCGCCAGATACCTAATTCATGTATTTCGTAATCTCAATTATTCGTTCTAGAGAAAAACGTCACTTATGTATACCTTGTGATCGCTTGCGAATATAATAATAATAAAGAACTATCATAAGACATCGTTGTAATTTCACGAGAGAGAGAGAGAAAGAAAGAAACACGAGATCGTACAAGAACCTTGAAAACAAGTTTTTCTTTTTTTTTTTCGCTACGCAAACACAATTAACATTGTTATGCGAGTGCACACTATACAAACATCTAATCTCGCGTCTCTCTTCCTTTTTTCATTTCGTAGTCATTTTTTTTACATAATAGTGTAATGCGTACCCGCAATGACGGCCCATCACTTCCATAATAAAGGTGCGCTGATGCGAGTAGGCAGTGCTGGCGATGGCATCGATACTTTCGATTATCCGGTGCAAAGCGGTGTCGGTACCGATTGTCATGTCCGTACCGCAGAAGTCATTATCGATCGAACCGACCAGTCCAACGATGTGTAGGTGAGCATACTTTTCGGCTTGGTCCGGTGAGATTTGACCTGTAGATATGATTTTATTTTTGCAGTTAGTAATTAGGTGACTTGCAGAATGTGGTTATTGATTACACGCGTTAAGTTTGGTTTTTCGCAAACATTGTGACTTTGAAGCTGCTTTGTTGTTTATTTATAAAATTACATTTTAGCTTTCGCGGACAAAACTTTGTTTTTATAGAAAATTTTGTAAAGGGCTTTCTATTCGTTTGTCAAGTTTAAACATTACTAACAAAATTAATAAGAAACTGTGATTATTAGTTCTTGAAAACTTTATGAGCTCTCACTATGCTTCTCGTCTGTTTTGTCATCGAGTCGTCGTGTCTTGAGCGAATCAATATTACTCAATATTTCATGGATTCTTGAACCCGTTTACACTTCGTACATGTACTTGAATGCCAATATTCAGTGTCCATACAGTGTAAACTACACAAAAAACAATTGAATTATGGATTTATTCATTTTTTACTATCGAACCATTTTTTTAAACGAATGCACCAAAATCTTCTTTCGATGAAAGTTGCGTGTTCATACAGTCTTTAATTCATAATTGAAATTCATGATCTCCAATTATTCTCCTCTCGCTGTAAATCAAA
This sequence comes from Galeopsomyia nigrocyanea, assembly GCA_035047105.1. NCBI lineage: Eukaryota > Metazoa > Arthropoda > Insecta > Hymenoptera > Eulophidae > Galeopsomyia > Galeopsomyia nigrocyanea. Next base: position 14,804,053 of record JAWWMK010000001.1, read on the forward strand.
TTCAATCAATGCAATCAGATTAAACGATCTCCAGACATTTCCAACGTAACGACACGAACTTTAGCATCTATTCCATTCTGCAAACGTACAGTCTCCGCAAAAAGCTTTTATATCGAGAGAAACCCTATATATATCCGTAGCTCATCCACCTCGTCGTCGTTAATTCCGATTAGTCGCAATTGAAGCGACGCCGCCACTCATATATATACTTATTCGCGCCGCGCGCGCGCGGCCGAAAGAAGTGACGTCACACGTCGAGCGAATTGCGCGTAATGACGTTATCTATATCGCGATTTTTAAATTGTTTGAAAAGTGTGTCAGATCTATAGCCACGAGTAAGCTGTCTATCTAAAAATATCATCGTAGTTGCAGATCGTCAAGATTACATCACGCACAGTTCAAAGTCTCGAGAGCGCGTTTATCAACTCGATCGATATAATTACCTTCTTTTTGTAATTCCTTGAGCAAATCGGACCATTCCTCTTTGAAGAGATTGGCACCAGTTAGCGAACCGTCGCCACCGATGACGCACAGATTGTATATACCACGGGTAACCAGATTCTTGGCCGCCTTCTTCCTGCCTTCGCGTTCCCTGAAATCTTGACAGCGAGCCGAGCCGATGACCGTGCCACCCTAAACAATATGTGTTTTTTTTACTTTTCTCTTAATCCGACGACGATTGATAAATGAAAATATGGCAGTGGCTTGGCGCCTGCTTATGTTTTTCTTGAATGCATTCCAAAAGAAATTACGAGCTTGTGAGAAAATGCATTATCGCATGCATCGATGTACAATTTTGTATCTGTTGATTATTTTTGTGCGGAGAAAAAATGTAACTCATCGGATGCCAATAATTCTTTTAGCAGTCCAATACTTACACGATGAATGATGCAAGATACAGAGGACCAATTGGCTTCAACAATGTAGTCTCCACCGTCAACCATCCCCTGATAGCCTTCCCTGATGAAGAAAACTTTGCAGCCAAGGTAGATGCCCATACGAACCACAGCACGTACAGCAGCATTCATACCTGCACAGATATTGCATAATAAGATCAGATAGCTGCAAAATTTATTTGCTTCTCTCCTCTTCCTACAGTCAATTACACTTTATCGCTAGTAGTCAATTTTGTCAGTTAACAATTGTTCAAGCTTGAATTGCTGGTACTTAAAAATAATACATTTCTTCATGCCATCAGATATATGTATATGCAAGCTTGAAAACTATTCAAATCTGTTTTCGCTGTCATTACATCATCATTATGAATCTATATTCTCAGTGGAGCAGAAATAACTGCATATAATGTAAACAATTCAAATTTAATCTGCTGAAGCTTTAGCGATAAACGAATGTCAGTCAAATATAACTATTGTCAAGGATAAGTAGTACTAACCCTGAGAGTCACCACCACTGGTGAAAACAGCCAAGCCTTTACCCCTGTGGCTGCCAGGTTTGATAAACCTGTGTGCCACTGGCTCCTCATCCATGATGATGACAGATAATCAGTTGTCTCTCAAAACTAACGAAAAACAAAATACCAGAGCACCTGCGAACAAAACGTCGATGTTATACTACTATTGCATCGCGCGACATTCGCGCACACGGACACACACGCAGAAGCTAGGTGTGCACACGCTGCACTGCATATTCAATGTCAAGGTTCCGCGCGGCGCCCGTGGACGCACGAAGTAGGTCGAGGCGAGAGAGGAACAAGAAAGGGGAGGAAAAGTAATAACCATCACTTTCTTTCAAACACTTTGGAATGTCGATCCGACAAAAGCGAATAAAGTTCACAATCGCCACGACGAATACGATGGAGTTTAAGCTTGACGACGAACGCTGACAAAACGACGACACTCACCGTTAACGATTAAGCAGCAGCTTCTATCGTCGAGGATCGCGATTGACCAGAGTGTCCGTCTCTGCGGCAACTGATGTGTGTTACACTCTGAAGGTGACCTTTGCCGGGCCCCGCTCGTCTCGCGACTACCTCTAGCAGCCAGCAGTGCAAGACAGGCGCTAGCAGACGATTGTTCCCACCTCACTCTCGCGCATGCGCGCTCATATACATGTATTATTTTTGGATGTGTATGTGCACACATGTGTGCTAAACGCGAGTGTGTGATTTCTTTTTTTTTTTGTACACGCCTCGGAGGAAAATTTTGCGCGGAAGTTAACGGTTTTTTCTCAACGTATACTTTTACGTAACTGCCGGTGTATTTTTGGAATTCGATGAGCCGTGGTTAAAAGCCATTTGCAACAGTTAATTATCTGTTGAGATTTATTATTGTTTGGGATGCATTTAAATATAGTTTCGAGATGGGAAATTTAAGGGAGAGAGGCGTCGCGATTGGGGTAGAAAATTTTGGAGTCGGCAAGTTAATTTCGTCAGCCGCTTTCGCTATGTGACGCCATAAGGGGCGTTTCTTTCGTTGGCGCGTGAAATCGATACGGCAATCTCGCTCGTCGAAGGTTGAGTTTTCCCAATTTCCGTTTGGAGAAAATTACACAGCGTAGTTGATTTTTATACTTACCTTTAATTTCCATCAGCGTGAAATTGAAAACGATGCGAGTCTTGAAATTATAAAAGAAACGGAGAAACTTTATAGCATGGTGCAAAGAATACAAAGTTGAAGGTCTCTGTATGCTCTGATTCAAATGCAACAAAAGAAGAAAAAAAATATCCTGTCAACTCGTAATAATTTATTGGTAGACTAAAACGTGCGAGATAATAAAAAAAAATTGAAATCACATGAGTAGTACTCATATGTTTCTTGTCAAATGGCTTAAGAGCTTTTTGGCGATAATAGCAAAATAAATTAGTTTCTTGAAATAATTCTCGAGATCTTAATGTAAACTTATAAACATTGTGAAAGATTGAAAATCCAACGTAATGCTTACACACGTTTTTTTTTTCAGACATTTTATCAGAATTTATTATTTCGTGTAAACGTTTATAATAATAATAATAATAATAATAATTATAATTTACAATTACGATGGTTTTGACGATGGTTACAAATAGAGAACAACGTAATTTTTTTTTCTCAAGGACGCGGATTATGTGGTAGCTGATCCAGTCGTATTTTTATATATTTTTGTTCACATATCCACAAATAGTATGTTCAATAATTGAGTTCTCATCCATTTGTCATGTCTGTCCTTTTAATAGACTAACTATTGAAGATTTGTTTTATTAGCTTAATCTCGCCTGATTGCTGGATGTGATTTTCTTTTTTTTTTTAACGAATTGATCATGTCTTCCTCTTCATCGGGTGATTTTGATGATGATTTATGGTGATGATGACGATGATGATGGAAAAAAATAAAATAAAATAACGAATGTACAATGATCGGAAAAAAGAACAAGCCGAAATCGACACGTGCGTGTTCGAAATTCGCGCGGTCAACGTGATCGCGCCAATCTCGAACTCGAATTAAACTAATTACACGCGCTCAAATTTGCCTTTTTCCTCTCTGCTGTGCGCGTCTCTGACAAGGCATTTGTTTTTCTTCTAAGTTTTACTTAATTTTTCGACTTTTTTTGTACATTAAAAAATAACGGCTACTTGTTCGAGAAAAAAGTCAGAAGGGCATTTTCTTTTTTCGATTGTGAGCTTGTGATGAATGAAATAAAATAAAAAGAACTGAAAAACTGAGCGCGCGTGCTTTCGGTTTATAAATAAATGTATATTTGAAAAAAAAGATCGTAATACAAAAAACAAAAGACATCGAACAAAATAATTTTAAAAAATGCGACAGTAGTAACATCGATGTATGAAAATAATCATAAAGGAGAGGAGACGAATGTGAAAAGTTGTAAGAAAATGAGAGAGAAAGAGATGACTCGATCATTGCAAATTTTTGTTTTTTTTTATGTTGTTTCGTTTGTTCCCCTCGTGTCGCGCGCACTTATAAACAATTAGTAAGAAGAGATGAGAGAACACTCGATTTATTTAATTTGCATTAAAATCCTTATCTGTTAAAGCCTCCGGTAAAGAAGGAGGAAAGGTTTTACAAACGTTTTTAGTTATCCCGTGGCACTCGACGATGCAAAGTAGGCACCTGCAATTAACGTAAACGACTCATTCCAAATCCATTGAAAATTAGCATCGATTAAGACATCGATCAATTGATTTCCAATTCTCTCTCTTACCATTTTTTTTATCGTTTGTTTTTTTTTCTCTTTGTGTGATTTTGTTTGGTAATCGTGGGAGACAAAGACACCGATACACCGAGACATATCGATATTACAACGACAGTAAAACGTTCATTCGAAAAAACGCGGCGCAAATAACACAATTATTTATGTTTTTTTTTCTCTCTCTCTTTTTTGACTTTCTTTTCCACTTTTTTATTTCTTTGAAGAAGTTTGTCACGCACGCACGCATTCGCAAAACTTTGGACAGACATGCACACACGTGGTTTACTTTGTTTGTTTTTTCTCACATAGAAAAGGTGCTCGCCTTTTATGTACATATAAACGAGTATACATGTACGAGTACAGCGAACGACGGAAGGTTGTCTTTTTTTGTTGCAATTTTAATTTCTACGTTTTGCACGCCCCATAACTTTTTTTTCTTGTTATCAACGCGTGTCCAATTTCAAAAACCCCGATTCGGTTATACGCAGCTTCTCTTTCTCTCTCTTTTAATTTTATATTCCTTACAGGAAAGTTGAAGACCCTCGAAGCAACACAAAAAAAGTAAGCTTTTCATTTCCTCTCTTTTCCTGGTTCTCGAAAAAAGCATCTATTTTTAGGATACGTGCGTGCATATGCTCGTTCGGAAGAAACTTACGCAGACGTGAGATATACTTGTGTCCCGATCTTACCCCACTTAATCAAATACCTCTCTCTCACTCTTTCCCTCTCCCTCCCTGCCCCCCCCCCCTGTCTCTCGCATATCAATGTTTTTGTTATAATTAAGGTGACACTCAATTTGTTGGTTTTTTGTGGAATTTTAATCTTCCTTAGTTTTTTTTACTTTGTTACTAAAGTAATTACAAAAGTAATAACGACCGCGAGAATAATAACGACAAAGTAAAAATTACATTCCAAGAGTTATTTTTTCGCTGCCGGGGCAATGAAAATAGGCTCGAGATGTACATTTTATAAATCCTTAATTCCATGGTATACTTTTGCTGTTAAATGTTTTTTTTTTTTTTTTTTTTTGAAGCGCTGTATACTTTAGTAGAGCGCGTTTCGCGCTTAGTAAAAATGTTACCGTTATACAATGTACTTGATTTTTCTGCCTTAATGATTTTTGCCAACTAACGTGATCGTCTATTGCGCGATTTTGCTTTTTTGTTTTCAACACACTTAAATGTTACAAAGGAAAAACGAGGTATACAAATCTGAGTTTTGGTTTAATCTGCAAGGCTTGTCATTGACGACTACAATTACAAATTTAGCATTTTTGTTTTTTTTTTATGAATGGAGAAGACGTAGGAAAAATATAATAATTAAAAAATAATATAATAATATAATAATATTAATAATAATAACGGACAAGTAACACAAGGAAAGGAGGAAAAAAAATCCGAAAAAGAAAAAAAAATTGGTAGAAGAACGATGAATAAGTGGCCTGTCTTGTTCTATCCGAATGCGAGAATATCGAGCCGCACGTTTTACAATATATATAAATACGCCTATAATAATAAAATGACAATAATTTTGCTGAGTAGCTCGAGGAAATAATTATGGTACTTTTTTTTCTCTCTCAATAATCCACATGACACATGTTGAATTTATCTTTGCGTATTTTGTTGGTTTTTTTATCGCGCTACTAATATAAATCTATTCTCTCGTCGCTTCTTCCTTCACCTGCACACGTCATTCCTTTCTCCGCCGCTTCTTTGCTTTCTCTCTTTCACATACATCATGCGAGAATGAAATCGATCGACACCGTGACAGCATTTCGATATTATTACAAGGAAACCATTGTTAGAGGTGTGTGTGAAATCGTGTTTCTTGTGTGTTTGAATGTGTGTATGTGTATGCAAATCAGCCTTTCTCTCAACCCCTTATTCTTCTTCAACGTCGTCCTCTCTCGAATAGCCAACGATTGTCGCTCGGCCTCTGCTTCCTCGGCGCGCGGAAAGAAGAGGCAAAGCGAGGGGAGCAGAAACGAGAGAGATGAAGAATAACACAATCATCTCCACGCTGGTCGTGGAAAGTTGTGAATAAGAAAAAACAGGGGACGAGAGGGATGGGTAAAACGGAGATATTTTACTTGGAGAAGAACGCCGGAGAAGAGGAAGGCTTCGAGAGTTTTTATGTGATCACGTGTGTATGTGTCTGTGAGTTGTTGAGTGTGACAATGAGAAAGAGAAAGAGAGTGCGGATGGATTTTTTCACCAATTTATCTTTATTCACAATGAAGGGACTAGGAGAAACGGGGGGAATATGCAGAGTCGGAAGCTGCATTTAACACGTTTACACATACACACACACACACTCAGAACACACTGAAATCGTACACTTCTGATTGCAATATAGCTGAGCTAACAATACTTTTTTCTCGTGTAAGCATGGAAATACAGCCTCTATCTCGGTGTGTATGTGTATGTGCGTGGTAAATGTGGTACGTACGGAAAAAACACCATTTGTTTGTCATATTCTCTTGAATTTGTTTGAAAAGGTGAGAGACGGAGAATAGGGGGACGAAGGTTAAGAGTTGCTGTTGTTGTAGGTGGTGGTGGTGATGAAAAAAGGCAGGGGATGGAAGGGGAGTCGAAGAGGTCGAGGATTTATATCATTTTCATGGTTTTTTTTCTTCTTGTTTTGCTTCTCTCTCAATTAATGGGCTCTCGCGCGCGCGCAAAATGAGAATTTATGAGGGTTAGTTGTCGCCGCCCTCTTGTGGCTCGTCCCCGTCGCCCTGCGTGTCGCTGGTCCACAGGGTCAGGTTGTCGCGCAGCAGCTGCATTATCAACGTCGAGTCCTTGTAACTATCCTCGTTGAGTGTGTCGAGCTCGGCGATCGCGTCGTCGAACGCCTAGATTAAAAAAAAAGTAATAATAAATATTGCGTCAGTAAAAATTTCTTCAATTCAACAGTGATATTCTGCTGGTAAACAATTTCAGGGTGACAAATTTCACTTTAATTCTCAAGAGTCGACTTTGGACGTTTGAAGGCCACGAAGAGTGAATTGCGCAGTTATGAATTCTTCCTCGGTAACCATTTGTAGAAGTGAGAGTGAGATTTTCTCATTCCAGAAAAAAAAGATCGCACTTTATGAGTACTAAATCAATCCTTAAACAACCAAGTGAGGTCTTAAAACTTGACGTTCATTACCTTCAAACGTCCAAAGAGCGACTACACAAGCGCAAATAAAGTCACCCGAGCAAACCTTGATTAGTACTAAAAAGTTTAGTCTTTAACAACATCCAGCAGCAATATCAAAAATCTAATAAAAAGAAAACGCTGTTAGTGGCGTTGTCGGGTCAGCAACAGCAACAAAAAACCACACAGGTACACACACATAGACAGGTGGAAATGCTGTTAAAAAAGTTACGAGGGCAATAAAGACACACGGAATATCTGCGTCGCGTTAGTATTTTATATAGGGCATATCACAATTGTCGAAGGCCAACAAACGAGAGGGAGAGCAAAAAAGGAAAAAAAAACGTCGACGCGCTTGACCTGCTTCGCCAGATGGCAGGCCCTAGCCGGCGAGTTGATGATCTCGTAATAGAACACGGAAAAGTTGAGGGCCAAGCCGAGCCTTATCGGATGAGTCGGTTGCATCTTCGCCTTGGCGATGTCGAATGCCTCCTGGTATGCCTTTTGCGAGTCCTCCACCACTGCTGTAACCACATTTCACCCAATAGACAATAAAACCTTATCTCCGAATGGACTCTTTTTATACTTTCTGGGGAATATCTCTTTTTTCTTTTTATTTAACAGCTCTCCTTTCTGATTTATCGATGGCCTAGGCTTGTGGGCTATTCTACTACGCGCTGAATTTTTATTGACCCTTGACTTTTAAGTCTCTGAATTGCGAAAAATTTCCAGTGTAGAAAACTGCTCGTTTGCCCGAGGTGAAAAGAGGAAAAAAAAAGTTTAGTCGCACACGACCGATCCCTTCCGCGATAAAATAAAAGAGAGGATCGTTTTTTTCTTGGCTATTGATATTATATCCAATGCGCCAACAAAATAAAACTCATACAATCGTGCTGAATAAATAAAAGGTCCGCCACCCACATACACTTAGTGTGTGTTGAGGAATATAAATCTTTTAAACAAAAATCCTTCCAACCCCCCTCCGAGATGTCAATTATTCGCGCGTAGTAGTATTCTCTCCCTCTCTCTCTCTCGGGCGCGCGCGTGCTGCAGCAGCGAACATAAATCGATAAACTAGAGAGAGAGGGAGAGAATGAGTGGTAAAAAGGCCTTCCTAGTCATGTATGTGTGTATATATGTGTGGGGTGAAAAAATATTTTTCTTTCGTTGTCTTTCGCCGTCAACGCCACGAACATAATTGACGCTTTTGTCGTTCGTGGTACCTGTTTGGCCAATTGGCATGCCTTGTCCGGCGAGTTGAGGATCTCGTAGTAGAAGACGGAGAAGTTGAGCGCAAGACCTAGCCTGATTGGATGAGTTGGTTGCATCTTTGCCTTGCTGATCTCGAACGCGTCCTGGTACGCTTTCTGGCTGTCTTCCACCACGGCTGTGTTTTTTCAACGTCAGTATTTTTCTTTTTTTTTTGTTCTTTGCTTCTCTCTCAATTATCAAATGAAACGCGAAGAGCTTTGGACGAATGCCGAATTGATTTCTTTGCTTTTTTCTTTTGTGCTTTTTTTTTTTATGTAACTCGGCATTCTTCCAATCTTTCGCGTTGTGTTCAGGTTGCGACGAAGAAGAATACAAAGAGAGTGTGGGTGGGTGGGTTGGGAGGTTGTGTATATACGTACCATTTCGGGTTTCGCCGGTGGCGACTTCCGCGAGATACCTGAAGTAATCGCCCTTCATCTTGAGGTAGAAAACTTTGCTTTCGGCGTTACTCGCCTTGGGGATCAGGTACTTGTCGAGGAGCCCCTGCAACAACACAAAACGTGGACACGATCCATCAAATTTTTATCGACACGTGCCTGCCTACCTCCTCTCATCGATTTTTCCTTCCTCTATACGTTTAATTAACTTCTCGCTCGCACACAGAGAGAGGGTATTAAAGTTCGATTTTATTTTTTTTTTCGAGCAAAAGGTCAGCTTGTAAATTGCATTTGTCAGCTTTATTTCTCTCTCTCTCACTCTTTTCCGAGTACTCGGCAATCGGCTAATTACGTTTGAGTTGGGTGTCGCGATATCTTCCCGAGCGCGAAACGAAAGGTCGACAGTTTGTTTGCGTTAAAGGCTGCTCGCGCGCTCGAGTTTATTTGTACCCTCGAAAGGAAAAAAAAACATTGGATTCTTCGTGTAATAACTTTTTTTTTCCTATTTCGTGCGATTACATTTCGACTGAGTAACTCGTCATCGACAACTTTTGGTTATTTTCCATCTTCCTTCTCGCAAATATTGTTTCATCGAAAAAAAAAACTGCGCAGTAGAATAAAGAAAAAAAGCTACATTTTGTATCGACCTCTGCGCACGCACGCACGCAAACTGTATACGTAATAAAACATCTGAAAGAAAAAAAGCTTTTGCATATCTATGCTCACGTATTTTCACGAAAAGAATAGGAAAAAACACGTTTGTTTTTCATTATACGCGCTCACGTACGTTTGCAAAGTTCGGGACGAAGGGGAAGGGCGTCCCTTTTAATCGAAGGTTTTCTCAATCAATTACAATCAGAGAAAGAGAGAGAGAGTGTGTAACAAGGTGAACGCGCGCGAAACTTTCGTCGTATTGGACGTTGAATTTCCGATTAAAACCTTGCTCCACTTTTGGGATCTTATCACAGAGACACACACACACGTACACACACATTGTGCATGCGACCATCGGCAGAGTGAGTGCGCGAGGCGTGTCACGTCCGCTTCCGTTTCCCCGCAATTTCCGGATTCCTCACTACGTACCGATTGATTTTTTGTTTTTCTTTTCTACACACGTGTGTGTGTGTGTGTGTGTGTGTATTTGCGAGTACTTCGGTATTGATTTTTTTTTCGGCGAAACGGATGATTGCCGTTCAATTATGCGGATGGTTTGATTGTTTTTCGTGTTCGGAGTCCATCAAGCAACTTCTTTCTCTCTCCCCCCC
>JAWWMK010000001.1:14814261-14831086 GCA_035047105.1 Galeopsomyia nigrocyanea
AGAAAAGCAGACCACGACCGCCGTAGCAAAAAGTCCCCCCCCCCCCAACCTTCATATTTTCTTTCGCGCGGATGCGAGTTTCCAAACCGACTTATACACGAGACAGGGGACATCGATAGAAGCAATTGCCACGATAATTTTACGTTTGATACGAAATCACTTCCGCTCAATATTCATTACTGTATATCGATCGACACGCGTCATGAATTATGCAAACGCGCGCGGGGGTGTGAGAAAACAATATACATATATACGACGCGCGAATCAATCAAACAACGACAAGGCACTTATCACACCTCTAAATTCACCCTCTCAATTACAATGCAAATGAAAATATATATCCATCCCCTCCCGCTTCTTCATCGTCCGACGAAATTCAAGAAGAGGCGCCTTGGTGGCTTCGTCGTCGCCGTCGGGAAAAACGATACGCGGCCTTCGTGTGCTAACCTACATTCATCCTCCCGTCTTTGACCTCTCTCTCTCTCTTCTTCGCTGCAAAAACGTGTGTGAGTGTGTAACGCGCGAACGTCCTTGAACTTCCTGATGCGTAGGCGGCAACGACGACGACGACGGCGGCGGCGGCGTTATCCTCATTATTATGCAGGCAAAAGTGACGCGAAGCGCTACAATCTATCTCTCTTTCAAGTGCGAGCGATAAGCTTTGCAAACGTCATTTCACATCTTCTCTGAAAAGTTCTTCGTCGTTGTGAATTACGATTGCGGTGTGTGATTTTGTAACGAATTTTTCTTTTTTTTTGTCTTCTTTCAACGAGGAAGGAAAAGAAGGTTATCGAGAATGAGAGAGAAAGACTCGTCATGCGTAAATACACACACACAGGTAGGTAGGTAGGTAAGCAAACAACTAGGTCAGAGAGCTATGTGTATGTGTTTGTGATGGTTTGCATAATAAATCTCCAACGACGAATGTATACGCACGAGCCTACGTTACAATAAGTTTGACGAAAAACTAAAAAAAAGAAGAAGAGAAGTGGAAGGTTATTTGACGTCACGATGCCAAGTAGTGAGACTGCGTATGCGTGACAATGTATATATGGACTTTTATTGCCCAATAAATCTGGAAGCTCTCTGTGGCGAGGATAATAATTGTAAAAAAGGAAGAAGAAGTTGAACTTACGAGAACGTCATAGCAGATTTCACGCAGCTCCTTCTCGACTTTTTCCCTGTACTCCTTGGCCATCTGCTGTTTGCGCTCGGAGCCCTCGGTCTTCTGCTCGATCGACGATATGACACGCCACGAGCTGCGCCTCGCCCCAACGACGTTCTTGTAGGCGACGGACAGCAGATTACGCTCCTCGTTCGACAGCTCGACACCGGTCTCGGTTACGGACTTCATCGCCGCGGCCATGTCGTCGTACCTCTCAGCCTGCTCGGCCAACTTCGCGCGCTGCACCAGTTCATCCTTGTCTCCCGACATTGTGAAGGCTGTAAACACATAACAATTACAATTACAATCGAATATTCGTTTATTTCGACTTTTCGATGATTTATCCTGACCATGGTTCGACTGTCTCGTAACCAATCGATGCAAAATTACATTCTCATCTTACTCTTTTTTCATGTATAAAAAAAAACACGTGACAACCAACGCAATGTAATTTCGCACTGCACGAAGAAAAAAAAACCCAAGCTTGCAAGATTTCGCCATAAGCGATTAACGAGAGAGAGCGAGAAGGATTTCGCGGAAGACGATTTCGCAAATACAATTCGATTGACGATTCGAAAAAGCGCCAGGCATATATCCCAATTAAAAATGTCGGCGAGCAAGCGAGAGAACGACGACGGTTAATTGCGGCTTATAAAGCCACCTGCGATTCGCGGCGGCGGCGTTGCCGGCTATACAGTCAGATTATCTCTCTCTTTTTTTTCGCGCGAAACCGCAGGTGAAAGAAAGATTGGAAGACAATTTCCAGATTTCATTGTCAATCGAAATTCATTAACGCACAGTCGATGAAATCTACAATATCAACTTGCAAACTTTGGTTACTCGCGAGTAAGAAAAGAAAAGATCGGCAGCTAAACGGTCAGGTGCTCTTTTGTCAGCCTCCTCTTGTCCTCATCCGGATCACGTGTGTGCGTGTTCGCGAGAGATAAGTACCTGACTTTGGTCGTAATGGCAGTAGTAATAGTAACGTACGCACGTACACGCGAGAGAGAGAGAGAGAGAATTCTCGATTAGCAAATGCTGCGAGTTTAGCCTCGTCAAGGCGTAGTCTATTTCCGTGCCGCTACTGCTGCTGCTGCTACTCACTCTTCTTGTCTAACCTCGAATTTTGCCGCGTCGTTTTTGCGTCGCAGCCGGCGAATCGATCGGCGCTAGCAGCAGCAGTAGCAAGCAGCAGCAGCAGGAAAATCAACGTCGCCATTTTCTCTCTCTCTCTCTCTCTTTCGCATACACATGTACACGGCGGACGTGCGTCACGCTGAGAAATATACACACCTATGTATTTTTTTTCGTTTTTTTTGTTTGTTTTTCAAATGATTAAATGTCGTTGGGAACGACGATGCCCGACTGGTATAATTTTAATGCGCACAACACGTGGGGCGGCGGCGGTGGCGGCAGAGTTGTGTCTGTCTCACTCTCTCTCTCTACTCAGGCACACATATACACACTAAAACGCGCGCGCACACACACTTTTCGATATATATACAGTATACACGTTACGCGACACTGCGCACGGCTAAGTAGCAGCAGCAGAGTACATCCCTCGGTGACCACTCCCGCACTTGGACTGACGACTGAATATAGGTGCCGCTAAAGAGAGAGAGAGTGAGAGAGAAAGAGACACACTCGCGCCGCCGCCGCGCACGCCGCTAAGCGGCGTTTTCTGTCGGCTGCTGCAAGACTATATAGCGGATACCTATCTCCAGCTCCTGCTGCTTCTTCTCGATTTTCGCGGTGTGTGTATGTGTACATGCGTATGCGTGACCGTTTAGTGACCGTCAAAACAATCCGCGGAAATGCGCGGATTTTTTATCGTTATATACATATATTTTTCTTTAATGGTTTGCGTGAATCATTTGTTTTTTTGTACGTCGACGTCATACGAAAAATAGATAAATATTTATTTTTTTTATTAGTCGCTGGGTTATTGAATTTGTTTGCGAACGATGACGAGGCTGAGAGAGAATTGTTTTGTCCGTGATGCGAGAGTTCTCATATTTATCGCGAAGTTAATCTACTTTTCGGCATCGTAAATTTCGGAGCAGTACAGTACGATCGCGTGGTGACGCGTTCTATTATTGCGGAGCGCGATTGTAATTCAACGTCTCTATCAAACTTTCACGCGAAAGCATTCTGAATTAATCGCCGCTATAACAATTAATGAAAGCGACCGTGTCGTTTTAATATTTCAAACGAGTGCATTCAACTTTAATGAATCCTCATACGTCGTCGGCCAAAAACACGCAGCAATTTTTTTGTCGCGAAAGCTGCATTAAAAAAAAGAAAGTTTTCCACCACCCACCGGGAAAAATGAAAAAAAATCCCGGCGCGCGCTTTATTGGTCACGTGACCGTCACAACGAGACGCTGGCGGCCGCTTTGCACGCCGAACTTTATTGATCCGCGCTGCTCTTCGCTCTCGCAATTTCTCTCTCTCTCTCACTCGCTCACCCACGCTGCAGGGGAAAAAAGGCGGGGCTGTGCATAATTGATCATCATCATCATCATCGTCATCGTCACTCGCACAGATACACACGCGCTACTTTTTTTTTTCTTCTTTCGAAAAGGAAAAAAAAAGTCGCGCCCCGAACGCTATACAGTATATTTAGCCGAAGCCTAAGTTATTATTAGAACACGGCAGGCAGGAAAGCAGGCAGGCACACAGGCCACATGAGAATTGTTCGAAAGCTGCGCGCTGACAAAACCGTGTGTGTGTGTGCCGACCTTGCGGTTTGAAGGGAAATTTTTCTGTTTTTTTTTTTTTCGGCAGAATTTTCTATACACGTATAATATATATGGTAAACAAGGCGTGGCTGTTGTTGTTTATATAGTTGCGAGGCTAATCATAGATAAATTTGTTTAGAATATTTTTTTCTCTCGCAAATTATACACGTGCGCCAACCGCCCACGGCGAGTTATAAGGCGTGTGCTCTGCAATCTTTTACGTACGCTGAATATCAAACTCGCGAAACAAAACAAAAACTTTGTAAAAAGGAAAAAGAAAAAAAAAATTCCAATCTCCTGGAGCTTCGTATATACACAAGCACAATAGCCAGCCTTCGAAATATAAATCCTTCGCTCGACTCACTACCCGTATTTCATAATCCGCGAACGTAACAGTCCACACACCTAAAAATAAAAAAAAAAACAATCCCATCCGCGATTTTCGCTCGCTCTATGGAAATTCTTATCAATCCTATCTCGCGAACAAAAGACGCGACAAAAAAAAAATAAAATAGCTCCTCTCTCTCTCTCTCTCTCTCTCTATCTCTCTCCTGGTAATATAACGTAGCTTCAGCTCTCTTCGTCCAATGAAATATTGATCGCCGGCGGCAAGCGCGCGCAACACCTGCAGCCCAACAGTCAAGCTATATAACGTAGTTGTAGCAGCGGCGGCGACCCACCCCTCTCGCACACACACACACAAATATAACACAAACACACGTACACATCGTGTGTATTAGAAAGGAGGGGGAGGGGGAGAGAGGGTGAACAAAAATTTTTTCTTTCCCTCCTTGAAGAGAAAACGATCGATGTTTTCACGGGAAGGGGATGGTGTGGTGTGTCAAGGACGATGGGTAACAGCAGCAGCAGTAGCAGCTCTAACGCGCTCGGTCGAGCTTGAACGAAACACACATACACACACAATTCGGTGTCAGAGAGTGAGTGAGATGAAACAAAAAAAAAAAAGAGAGAGAGATAAACTAGCTAAAGAGAGTGAGAGAGAGAGAGCGACAAACAAGCTACAGGTGGTAACACTCACACTCACGTAAGACGAGAAACTCATTATCCACGCGCGTGGCAGAGGTGAATACGAGAGACGATATATATGGGTGACTTTTATCATAGATTTTTTTTTTTTTTTTTTGGAATTCACTAATTGGAAGAGATGACGCGAATTGAATATACAGATAGACACGCCACCGCGCAATGTCATCAGAGAGATATGGATGTCGCGTCGTGTGTGCGCGAATTCAATTAGAATCGCATCGCCGCTGTTTCATCGATAAATCGAGATTCCTTGAATTTCCCTGTTAATTCCGACTTCAAAAATAAAAAGCTTATTCGATCCTGCGGAATATCGTCGATTACGTAAAAGCTGCAACGTTTTTTTTTCTTCTTGCGGAGAGATAGCAAGCATATATATATATATACACACAACCCACGGATCAATGACCAATATCTCATACTCTCTTAGCACGCGAAATTCTGGCTCTTCGAGAAGCAGCAGCAGCAGCATTAGCTGGCTTGGCTCCATATATCCCATCCAACCACTGCAATCCGCAGTGTGCTGTTGCGACGACGACGACGACGACGACCACGCGATTCCAAGGTCATTACCGACTTCTTCTTCTTGCCCACCCGTGCAGTTTATATATATATAATATATATATAAAATGTATATAGTTGTATAAAGTTTCGAAGATAAAGATTTTTTTTTACTCCCTTCATTACGCTCTCAATTTTCACGCCTCGCAAACTGAAAGTTTGTCCGATATACCGATGCGGTTATCGATTGGGGCACGCTTGTCTCTCGCTTTGATTGCCAGATTGCAATATACAAAATTTCGAGTGCGCGGATAAGTTTCTTTTTTTTTTCTTTTAATAAAACAAAAACAAAAAACGTTTGGACGTCAAATGGTGTGATCGGGGTGTGACGTCACGAACGCTTGTTACAAACGATCTAAGTTATGAAATCATGCGGCGTGACGTCAGGTTAATTCGTAATTGCAAGTGGCATCTGCAGATGTTTGCAAGAGGACGTAAGAAATAGAGAGAGAGAGAGAGAGAGAAAACAATGTAATTATCACCAGACATTCCCTGCATTCGATGAAATCAATAATAAGTTATGTACTTGCACAGTGCGAAATGTATAGATATACGCACGCATTTCAATTGGAGGGGCTTTCCCGGAAAAGTCAACTGCGCGTATGTTTTCAAAATTACATCTTTTTCCAGGTAAACGATTAGATCAGCAATATTGAATTTTAAAAAATTTTCGACGGGGAAATTCAATTATCGAAGCTTCGTGTATAGTATATATGTATATTGTAAGTTACAGTAGCAGCAGACAATAATTGCATTTCGCCGGAGCAAATGAAATTTGAAGAACCGCAATTACGGATAATAGCTTGTCCCAGTAAACCGGCAATTCCTCTCTCTCTCTCAAACGGTATTTACGAAAAATTCAAAGAAACGCGTGCAGCAGTCCTTCTGCGACGATCAATAGACATAAAAAAACAAACACACGCATGCAAATTAAAGAATGTACGAACGCTGCTACAGTCGGCTAATAAATTTTTGTTCGCACAATAATTGCAGATCCGCACACGCGAACACCGCCGCGGCTGTGTCGCCGTTTATTTTTAGAAATACCTAAACTCTTTTTTAACCTACTTCCGGACTTTTAACGTAAATTGCTCAATTCTTTTCTTTCATTTTTTTTTTTAGGTTTGTAACACCTTTATCGATCGTTCCAAAAGCGACTTCTCCACCCTCCGCAAGGGAAATCGTCACGAAACTTTTGCTGCGTGAAAGAACCCAAGGAGATGAAGATAATGATAAGAACGTTTCGAGCGGTTTCGAGTCACTTGCTCGCTCGCTCGCACGCCAGCACACTTGATAGCAGACTTTTTTTTCTTTCTCGTGTATAATATTCTTCTTTAGGCTCGAGCAGGAGGGAAAAAAATGCAGTGTGCGTGTGTGTTTGTGTGATGGATTGGCTATTTGCGAGGAAATATTATCATCGAGTTTTCTGAATTATTGTTGATCTAAGACAGTGATTTTTAATTGGAACAGGACAAATAATTGATAGAAACGAACGATGAAAATAGATTTGACACTAATTGTAACATTAATTCAATGTGTGCGAATGTTTGTCTTAGAAATATACAATCCTGAATCTTTTTAGTGAAAGTTTAAGTTACTTTCGAACCCACATGTGCACAAGTCGAATCTTATCTAATCTTCGAGAGCTTCGAGGCTAAAATATGTACATTCCCCGCATTTTCTCGCGACTTTCGAACAGCGCACAATTGTCAAAAGATTTTCCATATAAGCATTACCAAGCTTTAATTAGTCCTCGTCGCGAAGAGTCATTCTAACGTGAAACGCTAAAAAAAGAAAGCTTACACATATACGAGTAATTTTTCACGCTCGAGTAAAATCAAGTTTTTTTTCTTCTTCCCTCCCTGCGAATTCATCGTCATCGTCGTAGCAGTCACGCGAAAATGAGGCAACACATATTCGTCGCTGCGAACAAACGTCGGCTGTATCAACGTTAATTACTGGCAAGATTTACAGTTATAAACGCGACCCAAGGGGGAGAGAAGGTAGGGAAACTATTTCAAGTGGAGCGCGTGTCAGCGTCGAAAAATGATCCACTTCCAACGTTAGAGAGACAGGAAGTGCTCTGCGTCATCGTCGTACAAATCACGCTTAGC
Source organism: Galeopsomyia nigrocyanea (assembly GCA_035047105.1). Lineage (NCBI taxonomy): Eukaryota > Metazoa > Arthropoda > Insecta > Hymenoptera > Eulophidae > Galeopsomyia > Galeopsomyia nigrocyanea. The sequence continues at coordinate 14,821,887 of JAWWMK010000001.1, forward strand.
TGCCCATTTTTTTCTCTCTCTCTCGCGCGCTCCGACATCGATCGCGAAGTTGCGAGTGGCTTTTCCATCCAAGAAATTCACGACGACGTTACTACCAGCAGACTGCTGCTGCCGCACGCGGAGAAAGTCGTCGACAGCGTGCGGTGTGTGCTGGTGATTCACGCAGTCGGCGGAATGCGCGAAAAAAAAAAAAGAGAAAAATTTCTCTCTCTCCTATTAATGGAAAAAATCTGTTTGTTTAGGTTAGGCAATTGCAACATTGCCGGCTATAAATGTTTCTCGTGTTGCCAGCCGTTTTATTACGCTACTTTAGCACTAGAACTCTCTCGCATTCATTGAAAGCAACTACGATACTTAAAACGCCCAGCCAATGAATCATCATTGCGATCGAACGTCGAGGATGATGTTTCGTTGCGTCTCTCCCTGTCACCGGCGTCTAGGTTCCCGCAACACGCAAGGAGCTCCATAAAAGGTGAAAATCAATGAAACGCGGCAACTCCCCACCCACATACCTCGGTCTCGCTCGCTCTTTCGTTCTTTCTCTCTCGCTCTCGCACTCACTCACTCGGGAATCCATGCATTCGTCGTCGCGGCAAGGAAGCATCTTAAAAGCCATAGGTCTTTTCTCTCTCACTCTCTCTCGCACACTCGAACCGGCAACATGGCCGCCTTTTGCCGCCGCTCGCGTCGCCCCCGCGCTCGTCGCTCGCTCGCTAGCGCGCGGTGTACTAAAGCCGCCGCCCTGCCACACTGACCTTGGTTGTTTCGAAGGGTTTCTGTATTATATTATTGAGACACTGGACACACTTCGGCTGTTCGTTTCTGGATAAACGTCTCTTCTTCTACGCCTCACTTGTCTTTAAAACGCGCACACAAAAGCTGCCTCGCCGCTCTACTCTCTCTCTCTCTCTCTTCCTCTCCTCCTCGTCGTCGGTCGGTCGGTCGGCTCGCACAGTCAGTCAGTCACTCGGGCAACGTACCTCACGGCCAGCACGCTCACACGCAACTGACGTGCGCGCGCCCGAAAGGAAGTCGAGCCCCCCACGCCGCAACACACAACGCACCAACACACGCCGGATGCGACGCCATCGATGGAAGAGTTCCCCTCCTTCTTATTATATCTGTAATACCCTTTCTTTTTTTTCATATCCCTATATATTGTTACATCATCTCCATCGATTAAAATTCATCTTCGAGAATTTCAAGTCATTGATGGTTCGATAAACGAACGGGTTGGATTTTTTGCAAGGGTTTGGCAATTACGATTTTTGAAATGTTACCCGATGGATGCGCGCGCAGCCTCGTGAATGTGTGTGCGTGAGCAAGTTTTAACCTTAGCTTTTGCAAGGCTTTTCAGCGTGAAGAACTGATTATCTCGACAAGCCGACATGGAAATATCATAAAAAATAATTCGACGCATCGTTGGAATACCCATCCTCGTGTATTCACGATGATTTTCATTGTTAAAAGTCGACTTGTAGACAAGTGCGCAGCATGTGCGCGTGTCACGGATTTAGCGTTACCTGGTGGCATCTCGTGGCGGCAGTTGGAACACACGTTGGAATTACAAGCGATGCGCGAAGATTTGAAAATGAGAGGAAGAGACTAATCGGAAATAGACTTTTTTTTTATTCAATACGTAATAAATTAAGTGTGATAAGGTGCTAAAGTGATGTGCAGAATTGTCATGGCGCCTAAATGTATAATATATATGTATATATATATGAGTGTAACAACAGTCTACGTGTATAAAAACTAAAATATAGTATAATCGTAGGATATTACATGGCTCATATCTTTTGCGTAAGATTATTTACACAGTTGGTTATAATAAAGAAGGTTCGATTCCTTATTTCTTTCGCGCTTCGAATACTATTTTCCTTTATACTTCAAATATAAAGTCCGCGGGGAAGTCAAAGGTGTCGGGGCGGGATCCATGCTGTTTATTGTGTTTTGCGCGGTTTCCCATAACCGCCTCACTGAAATAGAAATATTTAGTTTTATGAGTATATCAGTATATATCTACTCTTGAAATATTAAAAAAAGACACTTTAAAATCGTAGATAAATTTTAAAGTACAGCTTTCATTGTGTTACCTAAAATGGTATCGCTTATACCCGCATGTGGATTTTCAGAGCTATTCTTCTCCAAAGTAGTTTTTGTAATATAACTTTAATATTGAACATTAATATTGCGTATCAAATAATATTACCACAACACGACTGTTACAGTCACTTCGCCAACTTGGTGCTGGACCCGCATTAACAGGCCTGCCCTGTCCATCAACCACAGCCACAGCACAGCTGTGATTAAAACGCGCGTAGGAATTACAAGCGACGTGCGAAGTTTTAAAAAACAAGAGGAAGAGGCTGTAATCTGAAATAGACTTTTTTTTATTCAATGCGTAATAAATTAAGTGTGATAAGGTGCTAAAGTAATGTACATAATCGTCATGGCGCCTATATATATAATAATAATATATAATATATGTATATGTAAATAACAATAGTCAACGTGTATAAAAACTAACAAAAATATAGTATAATCGTAGGATATTACATGGCCGATATCTTTTGCGTAAAATTATTTACATAATTGACTATAAAAAAAGAAAGCTCGATTTTTCATTTCTTTCGCGCCTCGAATGCTATTTTCCACACTTCGAATATAAAGTCCTCGGGGAAGTCGAAGGCGTCGGGCATCGAGCTGTCAATTGCTTTGGCGAGATCCATACTGTTTATTTTATTTTGCGCGATTTCCCATAATCGCCTCGCTGAAATAAAAACATTCACTTCCATAAATATATATTCTACTCTTGAAATATTAAAAAAAATAGATATTGTAAGATCGTAAATAAATTTTAAAGTGTTATTTCAAATGTATTACCTAGAACCGTATCGCTTATACCCATGTAAATTTCCAGAGCGTTATTGATTTTTTCAATTTTCTCCAGCGTCTTGTCATCCTCATTCTGAAAAAAATAATATCTATCAGTCACGAAATTTTTTTTTTTTCATAATTAAATATCAATATTCAACGTAGAAAGTATATCCAGCATTTACACAAATGTCAGTTAAGTCGAGAGTCGAGTACCTTTTTTTGTTCACAAACGCGACCAAGTCAAAGACTTTGACAGTGCATTAGCATATATGTACATTTGTAGAAAGTTTGACTGATTACTACCTTAACGCTTCCATTTTCAATATTAAAATTCAGTAAAAGTTTTCAGTAATATACTTTAAAAGCTACAATAAAAAAAAAAATAAATAACGCACGTCACACACTCACCAGCTGTTCGATCCTCGCCATACCATCCGCCCTGAACCTAAGCGTCTCCCTGCCGCTGCCGTAACCGGCAAATTTACTTCTACTCCTCGGAACACCGTGTCTAGGTCCAATAACGCCAAAGCCACTGCGACTTAACGGCTCGACGAGCCTGAGCACAAGACCAGCGCCGCGTTCAATGTCCTTGAGCATACGCGCGACCTCGTAATGACGCCTACCCACCAGACTCGTGCCGTTCAGTTTCTCGATGTGATCGCCTACTTGAACGATACCAAGACGGTCCATTATCGAATGCTTCTTTATACGCTTGATGAACACGTGTCCGGCGCCGTTGTCCGTTAATGTCAGTCCAAGTGCCTCTTCGGTTTTGATTAGCTCGATTTCTTTCGGTCGACCTGGATTCAATATATATGAAAAGCATCGTGATTAATGATCGATTTTTCATTCGGTGACGGATGAATATTTCATGTATTACAGTTGATGTACATGCAATCTTTCATGGTAAATTGTTATTTCAGAGTGGAAAAATTCTTCATTTCCGCTTGCGCAGATAGAGATATGACACTTTGCACATACGTGGTATTTTACAATAGTCGTGCGACGAGTTTATTTCAAGATTCATTCACATACGAGTATTGAATCACTTTGGCTTCGCCTCCTCTATATAAATGATGTAATTTAATTAGAATCTCTCGCATAGGGGGAAACGTTGAAATGTGAATCATTCAGCGCGTTACAAAGAATCTATTCTCCTTTATCCAGTTCAGCGTCGAAACTTCTTAATCGATTGAGAAAATAGCTTTCAATTTGTCAACTCTTCTCTCTTCGCGCGATAAACTCGAACAAATTGACATCGCGAAGTTTTCAATTTTGCAAACGCGTTTAATTGTCTCCTCGGGAGAGCCACTTAAAACACTCACCCTTCGCTCGTTGCATTTAAAACACTTCCAAGAATGAAGTTTGCGCTATACAAATTGCATGCATGATGATGTTGATGATTCATCGCGAAAGGGCGCTTACACGGCGACGTTAATTGGGTTATCAGTTTAAAAATAACACGACGACGACGAACAATGGAGGAAGGTCTTGTAGGCGTTACGAGATAAATTACCTTTTATGTGCGCGAATATGAAATCGTCCAAGCCAATTTGACCGCCGACCAATTCCGACATCTCGATCATGTGTGTGTTGAGTGTACAGAATAAAACCTGCGAATTGAAAATAACAATTAGGATTATCGTTATCAAATATACAAGTGGTGTAGCTTGCTGTTATTTTTATATGCTTGAGTGATTCGTTCAGGAAGTTATAGCGTGTATGTGTGAGGAAATTTCTATTCGTGTGTATAGTAGACTTTGATAAATGTCAGAGCTAAAAATGATAAAGCGTTACAATCCTATATATAAAACTTTGAATTATTTTTTTCGTGAAGCTTGAATTTTTCACTTCATTGTAGAATGAAATTGAAGAATACGCTAACGATATATCAAATTCCCATTCTTCGACTTAACGCTAACTCATCACTTTTTTTTTCTGCTGATTTTTCAAAGCGCTCGCGCGATGCATTAGCATTTTTCACTCGTCAGATTAGCGCGAAACGTAATCGCCGAGGGAACTTACACGTAAATTCCCGAATAAATCAAAATCGTCGAATGATAAACAACGCGAGATGCGTACGCCCTCAAAAAAGCTATATGCACGAATTTATAAAACCACTCGAACGCATCCCATCAGCGTCTAATAATAGACATAAAAGCACTCAAAACCCCAAAACACGCACCTTTCGATTACGCCATCTCAACACGCGAGAGTACAAAAAAAAATGACATCACAAACGCGAGGAGAGATTGGAATGCCTATATCGAACAAAAGCATCGTGTTTGTTCGATCAAACGGTCCGTGACCGTTTAGCTTCCTGCATCCGGCGTTAATTGCGCGGGAAAACGCGTGGACTTGCGAATGGGAGGAGAAAAAAACACAGAACTACTCTACGGTGACACGAAAGTCACGTCGAGAGCGATAAAAAAGAGAAAACTCGTCCTACGAGATGCGCGAAAGTCAAGTTCGATTTCTATTAAACTCCGATTGTCCGCAACGACAAACAAAAAAAAAACTCGAGCGGGAAGCTAAAAGTGCGTATTCGTGTGTTTTCGCGGAGAAAGCGAAAAAAAAAAGATTCTGCAAATGTCCGTAGATTCATGGTGAGCGAGTTCGTTTTCAATGTTGTTGGGTGATTTATCATAAAACTTGTTTTGAGAATGCAAATGTGACATTGAGCGATTTGAAATTCAAGATTACGTACATGAAATTGAAATGCGCGTGTACGTTCTTTTTTCCCATTCGATTATCGACGATAATTACAACGCGGCAAGGATCAATTTTCGAAAGACACGATAATGTTTCAATTTGTAAATGAAAATTTATAAGGAGAAGGAAGTCATTTTGATTTATCAGGAATTGAAATCTCGATGTTAGTAACTTTCCTTCATCCGAAACTACATTCGAACGCGCAGATTAATGATCTCTATGTGTAATAGCTAACAACACTGTAATTGATACACGATGTGTGTATATATACACATATGCGCGAGTTTAACTATTGAAATGACTTTCTTTCCTTAACGTTCGAATAATTAAGCGAAATAGTCTGTACTTTGCAAGAAATTTCTTCATTTCCTGCCTGAGAATGAAATTTAAAAAAAAAGACAAGTTTTATTTTTCGTTTACTAAAGATGACTGGATGGAAAACTAAACCGTTGCAAGGCATCGTAAATTCATGCGTATATTATAAGCTACTCGTCATAAACTGTCTGCTGCATGGCGATATACATATCCCGTTGCACAATTAAATATCGCTTGAAAAATCTGAAAACAAAAAAAAATTCATACTAACGTCCTCGGGCCGAATATCAAAGCACTCGGCGATCTTGAAGTAAAGCTCGCCGACATTGCCAAAGCCAGAGATGAGTCCTGTGTGACTACCGTGCGCCAATTGGCAATAAAATGCCAACTGCGGCTGCTGCTGCTGCTGACAACGGTTATGATGGTTGCTGCTTGGGATAATTTGCTTCTGTTGCTGCTGCTGCTGCTGTTGCTTGGGCAGCTTCTCCGACGTGCGCAACGCCTTGAAGAACGGCATTTCCTTATTGTACGCTCGAGAGACTGTAAAAAAAAATAGGCACGAGGGAGTTGTACAGCAGTTGAGTTTCCGATGCTTCAATGTTTTTCTGGAATGCGCGAGAGGAATTCTTTCGAGTGAGAGAGTTGTTAAAATTTTCACAAGGCAAAGTGGACGTTCATTTTTTTTTTTCTTTATCTTTTTTATTACTCTTGCAGAAAATTATATACACTTTGTTGCGCGAAACGGATAAGTGGCTGGACTTTTAATAAAATATTTCTATGGGATTATGACTGGTTTTTGAAATGCGGAATTTCAATGTATAAACGGGGAAAATTGCTATACCTACGGAGAGAGAAAAAAAAGAAAGTTAATCGACACTCAAACGCGTGAATATTCGAAAGTAATAATATGGTATTAAACGTAATGTGTAAGTAATTGCCTGAAGTTCATTATCATACTATAATTCAATGCAAAACTAATAAAATCTCTTCCATTTCCGTAATTCTCGCAGTTTTTATTGAAGCTTAATTCAATCAACTTTGCGCTTATATGCGCGGCTTATAGAAATTAAATTTCTAAATGCACGTCAATTGAAAAATTCTCCTCGTAATCTCCGGCGCGCGGCTGCTCGTTCGAAAGTGATAGTATATGCATTAAATGCTAATGCCACAGTTATCAAGTCCATTTGGAATTATATATATATATATATAATACAGTTACTGCACGCAGAGGGAATTCTTTTGAGCTTTTCCAAATGCCCGAAACTAATCGCGATATTATGCTAAAGTTCCATCATCATTATGCGAACGGAATTCTTTCGCCCGAAATATACCGTTGACACAAGCGTGATATTCATCGACGACTACGTCACGTGTTTACATTCCTCATCATCATCGATGGTTTTTTTTTCACTTTCCAAGCCTAACTGTCACTGCGCGTTTCCTGCATACTACTAATCCGCGCAAAGTAAAAGAAAATCCATTTCACGGCCGCATATTATACAGAGAAAGTCACCATGGTAGAAGAAAAAAAAATTCTTTTCCCATAAAGGCACATCAAGTCGATGGTCAATGCACTTACATAATGCAATAAGAGAGGGAGAGAGAAGTAGAGGCGTTAAACTTTAACTCTTCTGCGGCGAATGAGAGGGATAGGTAAATGATTTTCTCAAGCACAATGTGACTCATTAAAATGCCAACGCGCGCGCTCAAAATTATGTAACCACACCGCGCGTGCAAATACATACATCCACGCGCAAAATTGTCGTGAATCGCGAAAAGATGCCTTAGAGAGAGAAAAATACGTTTCGGTATATAGATGTATGCGTAATTAACGGACGCGATAACGCGATTAAAATTAAAAAAAAAAGAAAAAAATGTTTAGGAAACGCGTGTACGTAGATATATATGCTGACCAGGAAAAAAAAGTTAGAGATGCTTCTCTCTCTGTCTCGCTATCTGTCGCGAACCTATGCTATTTTTGTGTGCGTCCGAGCGTGCCGACACTTTTATGATTTAAAACTCGATACGCCGCAGCAGCAGTAGCGAGACATTATAATTCGTTTTAGACGAGATGGAATTCCATATTTTTCTCGCGTTGACATCATCGTGCGTTAAAATGTTTAAACGGCAACAAGTGTTTGCTTGGGAGAAACAAAAAAAATGCGAAGTATTTCTTAATGGTTTTTAAAAAGATTCCATTAACCTTTTCACCTAGATTTCGAAAAAAAAAAACGATCAGTCGTGACAAAACGACTTCAACGTGTAATATTATCCTTCATCGATGCAACGCAGCAGTAATTGATGTTCTCTTTTTTATTTATTGTTTTGCAACAAAAATGCCACGTACATGAAAAACCGTCACGCGTGCAGTGGTTTTGCAAAGAATTTCGCGTGTGCATTCTAATAACTCAATGAACTCAATTTTCACGCACTAACAGTCGCAACTCAGCGATAATTAAGTCGCAATTAACTCTCGTAATCGGTGCGCATACGAGAGATAGTTGGAGGACTCTCTCTCTCTCTCACTCGCGGAAACGTTCACCGTGTGAACAAAAAAAAAATACCTGGGGAAAAGAGTGCGATGTTGGCCAGCTCTAAAAACGCGTCGTCGTCGAAAAAAAAAATGTAGCGCGAAGAAAACAAACCGATGAAAAATTGTTGGGTCGATCGTCGTCGAGCTTTCCTCTCCTTGATTATAATTCCCCGAGTAAACCGGTCCGATCGTCTCTCTTTCTTCCTAATCTCACACGCACTTATGAGTCCACATATTTTCGTCGTCGGCTTAACTTTGTACAGCCTTGACAAACAAAAACAAAGCAAATCAAAACAACATACACGAATATATATAATAAATATGTTTGTTGATGTCGAAAAGCTACACAAAACACGCCTCTTCACTCTCTCGCGCGTTGCGTGCGTGTTTGAACTGTTGCGCGCGCGAGACACGACTGCGAGTTCGAGGAGTGCTACAATACAAACGTGGAGAGAGAGAGAGAGAGGCTGAGAGTTAAACGTGCGTATAGCCTTCGGCGATGCAAGCAGTGCCGTAGAAACGGGCCCCGTTAATGACTTCAGGCGTTTCTGTTCGAGTTTTTTGACATATTCGATTTTATTTTGTTTTTTTTTTCATCGTACAATAAAACAAATCATATTTAAAGGAATACACACAAGTACAATACTGCGCTGTACAAAATGTTATTAAATGCATATACTTATACTAGCGGTACCCGTCGCGGCTTCGCCCGCGATCCATAACTCTCAAAGAAATATTAAATGATTAAGTTCAAGATTTT
>JAWWMK010000002.1:0-42218 GCA_035047105.1 Galeopsomyia nigrocyanea
GAATATTTATTTGATTCCCAAAATAATAATTAACAAACAGTTCTCAATCAATATTTCAATATAATAATAATTCAATGATCAATATTTCGATATAATAATAATTCAACAAGTATAGATTCGATATGATATAAATTCGATATAAAAGGTAAAATATAAGCTCAGCAATTAATAGTTTAGCTGTCGCGCGTTGCGAATCAACTGCCGAACAATCAAGGTGTCATCCAACGCCTTGATTCTTCGGCCTATATACTCATATTTTATGCTGAGTTCTCAAGAATCGAGGTGTCGTTAAGCGCCTCGATTTTTGGACTGCTAAATTCGCGCTGAGTTCGATAGATTGCTACATTGTTACTTATTAATAAAAAGAAAAATAATTACGTCTCAGGACGTAACAATAACAACAAGAAAACTAATTTTTTCTCTCTCGAGCACAGAAAATCAACACAACAGACTTTGTTCGTAGTTAGTACTTTCCAAAATGGGTTTTCTCTAATTTTGGCTTGTCGAATACAGCCTCAAGAACTTTTCTTTATGTGCACGAGCATTAGTACAATTCTTAAACTCTAATTTGCTTTATATGTGAATTTATAATCAATCTTTGAGTGACGAGCACTTGTAAGACTGAAAGAACAGAGCTGATATACGTATAGTACATCAACTCTGGCTTCAATGAATCTTTGAAATGACCGAATCTCAATTAACTTGATTAGATTTAACGATATAACAAGATGACCTTTTTTTATACGCAAACAGAATGTTACACAAGACACAATTGATAAGTAATCTAGAGAATCACAACAAAACTAGAATTTCTTCTCATGAATCTCTTGTCAGATTAAGATCTGATAATAATATTCCAATTATCATTGGCCCAAGCACTCAAAATCAATTGTTAATTAGTTTTCGAGTAAAAAAAATATAATATTGAATAACCTTCAAACTAAAAATCTTGGAAGTTCAAAATAACGGAATTCAATTCTAATGCGCATTTCTTTGCGAGGCAGGCAAAAGTAAGCTATAGTAGGACAAATAAATTTTCGCGTGATAAATCAATCTACGAAAGCAAAAAAAATTTCCGACTCCCAGCAATTTGTCTACCGACACTCTAACGTCGGGGATGCAAATATCTTTCCGCCTATACAATAAACACACTCACCTTTGTTTGATCCTGGCCTCTACTTCTTCGGCGTGGCTCAGCTCGAGGAGAAACTCGCACTCGGTTTTCAGCGAAGGTGAAAAAGAGGAACGGGATGAGCAGAGCGTCTCTGGAAGACAAGATGGCGTCTTGGAGCGCGTGAAAATATCAGCAGCAGAGAAACAATTCTCGTGGCTTTGAGAATTGTTTAACGTTGAGAAGGATTGCCGTCGATCCTTATCACAACGTGAACTCCTCGAACGAGAGACTCCATACCGCGAGTCCCGTCCTGTTCGAGGAGTTGCTTTGCAAAGCACAGCCGAAAACGTCTCGAGAAGCTCGAGAGAGGTGCTGGGTGCCGGGCTGGCGGTCTGCTGCTGACCGACTCTCTCTGACCAGCAGACTGCTGAGTCAAGAGAGAGACTTCTGCTCCGGCTGGCGCTTGGAATCGCAGTGCTGAACAAAGTCTCTCTTGTTCTTCAGCATGACTCGGTTCTCCCTCTCCAACTCTCCTTCCCATCCTAGCTACTGTTGTGTGGAAAGCTGCGATTGGCTGAAAAAAACTCGAGCGTGTTTGTTTACAGGGCTTAGATGCTCGCGGCAATGAATGGTGATGAGCGAGTCTTTGAAATTTTTGACCTTTTCGCCGAGACTGCCCACCGCAAAGAATTGAAAAATGTTGATGTTTATTCTACGACAAGCATTATACCAGTTTCCGAACTGACCAACCTATTTCAGCAATTGCCTGTTCAGGTAGATTTATCTCCGACACGAGAAAAGCTCAAATAATGAATATCAAAGGAAATCTTATTCTGGTCAAAAGAAAGTACCTTTATGCAAACCATTTACGATTTGTTGTTTAGATGGATGCGTGGCGGAAGTAGCCGGTCCCTTCGATACCAATTTAAATGATGCTCAAATTATGAAACATCGGATGAAAGATAAAGAAGGACTAACGAAATTGATGGTAAGAGATGTTATACGAGTGCCTTCTTACCATACAAAAGCGAGCCGTGTAATGGGCTCTAGCCCAAGGCGTCGCATAAACAATTAATTAATTTGGGGACTGAGAAGCAAAATGCTCCGTCAGCATCGACGGCGATGGGCTCCTCGTCGCCTCGAATCCACACTGCAAGCTGTAATTGTATTTGAGGAAATTCGGGAGTTGGTTTTTCATAAATCAATACACAGTTCGTTTATGCTGTAACTCATTATTCTATATTCTCTTATTTTACAAAAATAGATAAGCGCATTCATAAACTTACGCATGACTTCACGTATTGTATAAGTATTCTAACGACTTGCTAGTTACGGAAACAATTCTAATAGCACATCTAATATTAAAATGGCCGTTGCGGACTTATACGCAACAGCCACGCCGCGTGCCGTTTTCCGTGCAATTGAACGTACTGGAAAACTAGACCTTAATTTTATGAAAGGAATATTTATCTTAGCAATAATGAAATGTTCAAAACGTAGAAACGAAAAAGAGACAGAAATGCCGTGGCCTTAGTGGCTCGCCAAAGATGCCGTGCGGATAAAACGCACAGGCATCCCGCCGGAACGCGGCGAGAGAATAGTTACGTCCTGGGGTTCGACGATGCTGCAGGTTGCTGGTGGTGACGATCGTCGGCTTCCTGGCTTGACTCGATGTTGAGAGGCGCACTTCCACAAGTGCGCGTCGCCAGTTGTTCTCGATGCCGGCCTCTCGTAGTTGCTTGGTGATGGCTCCCGACTTCTTGTTCGGCTGGGCTCTCTCTCGTTACTGCTCTCACGAGCGCTAATGACTCGTGACGCGCCGCCTAATTCTTTCTCTCGCACGCACGCTCCCCCACAACGCCTACTCTCTCTCTCGCTTCCGACTACGCACATGAGTGCGGATATACCAGACTTGCGCTCTTTAATCTATCTGTCCTTTTCTCTCTCTTACTCTCACTCAGTCTGTCTCCTTCTTCGCTGATCGTGCCGCTGCCGCCAAAGTCTTGGAGAGGGGCGCACTCGGCGCTGCAGCAGTATGTCTACCTTGAAACAGAAGGAAACGTCGAGCATGTGAATCGTACGTGATTGACATATATGCTCGACGTTGGCACCCGCAGGCAGAGACTCGGAGGAGAGAGAGAGGCAGACACGGCCGGCTACTAAATAGCCTGCGCCCTCGTCACAGAGGAGATATTTGGGTTGTAGATAGAGGTTTCCCTGATGTAAAAGCGGACCTTGAAAATATGAGATATAAGGTCTTGATGCCAGCTTTCAAAGATTCAAATACACAATTAACTAGACAGCAATCTAATGAAAGTCGTTCCGTTACCGTAGTGCGTTGGCCAGTTGAGGCGGTGCATGGAGTTATTGATAGTTAATATAAACTCCTTCAACATAAGTTTTATAACACAATATTTTTGTTTGTACTGCAAAGTCGCTTGTTTCTTACATAACAAGTTCGGGAAGCGCTTTGTAGTCGATTCTTTTCTAACGGATGCTATTATTTCACGAATACTTCAACAACGAAACGTGGAAAATACTTTATCTTCGGAAGTTGAAAATAATCATTGGAGTAGGATAAAAGTACCTTTTCAGCAATTAACATCAAGTGAAGTAACTGATTTTCCAAAATTGGAAGAAAGAGATTTGAAGATATTTTTTTCTGGCACCTATCAATTGCAACAAGCTTTATCATATTAAGCAGAGATAATGAATGACAAAGACGAGCTTCAAGTTTATTATTTGAAAGTAACTAGGGATATTTTAAAATTTCAAGGAAAATCTAGACATGTCAAAAAAAAAAAAAAAAAAACATTTACAACTGTTTTGCGCATTACCGTCCAAATACAGACGGTTGTAAAGGAATCATGAGACATTATTGTCAGTGCGCTAACGGCAATCGCACAGTTAGTTGTTTTTACTGAATTACTGTACTCTATTTCCTTCATTATAATACAATATTTATTGGATATATATTCATACATATATTTAAAAATGAGCGTAAATACACAACGAAAACATATCGAAAAGAACCTTAAAAATTAGAAAGGAGTTTAAATTAACCCGGAATGGTCACTCTAGATCAAAATGACCCTAGGCAGTTTTTGAATTGATGTAGTTTGGAAAATAAATTAATTAATTTAATAGTGATTTTATTGGCTCAAAAAAAAGGTTACATTGCCATTTTTTTGTTGAGCCAATAAAATCACTATTAAATTAATTTATTTATTTTCCAAACTACATCAATTCAAAAACTGCCTGGGGTCATTTTGACCTAGTGTGACCATTCCGAGTTAATAATTCATGCTTTAAATCATATGTAAAAAATTTAAAAAAGGAGTAGAACGCATGATAAATTTTTGGGGAAATTTATATTAACAATTAGGAAACATGTTTTGTTATTTAAAAAACACTTGTAAAATATCAAAGTTTTATTAAAAAAAGAATATACAAATGATTTAAATTTTTTCAAGTGGAAAAAAGCAATTGTGAACGCATTCTTTGCACACTTTTGTTCACTTCTCACGACAATACTGAATTATAAAAATTTACACTCACCTCACTTTATAAAACTATAACTCTAGCTACAGTTGTATAATACAAACTAAATTCGAGTCTATTAGAGATTCTTCAAGTATTAACTAAGTCATAAAATTAATTTAAGTAATAAACGAAAAATCAGAAAAAAACATTCCTCATAACAGAACTCCCAAATAAAAGAAATGAATGTAAGACGTTTTCAAGATCACGGTGCCTATTATGTTTTACAATTAAAACATTCATTTTTTAAACAAATGGTCCTTAATGAATCAGGTTCATGTTTCTTAATACGTCTGCATTTCTTGACTCATAGTCATGATAATTGCATCATCATCAGGTGCATAACTAGCCAGATCTGAAATATCAACATTTTTTTCATGTAATATCATACAACCAACAGATACCATATTGTAGAAAATGCATGCAGAAAGGTAATGAACAACACAAAATAAAAAAGTCAATAACATACAAATAAGAAAACTTTATAAAGCAAGAACAAATAAAACGACATAGCAAAAATTACTGTTGCACAATAAGTACAATAACTCATGAAATCCTTCGTGAAGTATATATTTACTCACGAGTATGGCCTTGCTGTAATGGATATGCCTTAGTCTTTCGTAACAATAGTTGCAATATCCAGAAACTGCTCAACCACATAAGGGCTCCAACTGAGAAAACTCTGAATGTTATTATACCTTTGTATTTATCCATAAGGTAGCCACAAAGCAAACTCCCTGCAGATACACCTGCATGATTATCATAAAAATATTAAGAATAACAATTTTGCAAGAAGTTTAATATATTCACAAATATATTGAATATATTACCAATTCCTTCAAAAATTGCTCCTACAAGACCTTGAATAGTAGCCTTTGTACCCGAAGGAGACACTTTATCTCCATATGAGACCATTGTTGGCCAGCATAAACCAAAAGAAGGTCCATGAAGAAGCTCAAGAGCTAAGAACACCCATACATTGGCAAATATACTGTAAGCCATAAACCTGTAACAATTATTCAGTTTGATAGCTGGCACCATTTTTTATAAATAATGAATTAAACTAAAAATATAATTAAATTACCTAATTGAATATACAAGAAGCACAAGGCTCATGACATTTATGTGTCCTATTTTTCTTAAAATATTGCCTGATATAAAATTGAATGGCATTTCGCCAAGGAAACATTGAACTCCTGTTAGCAGTCCTTGCAACGTTTTCAACCACTCCTTCTCTGTAGAAATATCTTCAGTGTACCAGAACAGGAAATTCCATACTACCCCAGTACACATGCCTGCTCCTATACACCACCAAGCAAATACAAGTACTCTGCCTTCTTTTAATATAGACCAAAGCTCCCAAAATACTGATGGGTCATTTGCACTATCCATAGGTTTCTGGAAAATTAAAAATCCATTGAAACTTTCATAATATTTGAATATATAAAATATTATCAGAAATCACAGGGTATTTAACACTGCAGCAATAAAAATGAGATCCAATTATACTAATTTTAAAAGATCTATTCAAAAATTTTATTCATTCAAAAATACTCCAAAACTGAATCATCATTATTGCAAATTAGATTGTCCTACAATTAATTTCCTTCATTGGATATGATTCTGATGGATAGGTAAATAATAACAATGATTCCATTTAAGAAATTGTGTTATAATACTTTTTAATTAAGATGCAAACCCAAGCATAAAAATTTATTTTACCTTTTTTAACATGGATGACACTGCAACATCGAATGCCATGATAACCAGCATGATATAAAAGGCAGAACTATAGTTTTTTGTTTCTTGCCCTTTACTGAAAAGATCTATAAGGTATCCTATGCCAATTCCAAACATTCCTACTCCAATGCTTCCCCACATTTTCTGTTTTCCATAATTGTGATTATTTGAATCTCCTAAAAAAGAAATGAAATGGGTGGAAAATACTATTCAATGATTATACAGTAAGAAAAATTGACAGATAATACCTAATAAATTAATACATATTGCATCTCCTATACTAACTACTACAGCCATACCAATCCAACTGATGATGCATGCCCACAAAAACCATTGGAAATTCCAACTAGAAGGCTTTTGAGGATCAGTTTGGCTAATATTTTTTATCAAATTGTCAAGGTAAGGAACATTTGGACACCTTATTCTGCATGGAATATCAAATGGAGAAGTGTCACACCAAGTTTTTGGAACATTTCCAGAAGAAAATGTAGCATCCTGTACCTTCATATACAAACATTTTGTTGGTGTTGATTCCTGGAATAAATTTCATCAATTAAATAAACACTATCCTTATAAGATTTTACAGCAATCATTTTTTTTAATGAACATAGTTCAACTCTACAGAATCTAGTTTCAATGGATAAATTAAAAGTTTAAAAAATGGAGAAATGTGACTTACTAACTGATCGTCATCAGACATATTAAATGTTATTTTAAATTCTATTGATTTTAAGTTTTGAATTTGTTGTTCATATTCCACTTTGCCCTTGTTGGAAACACAAACATCATCAACATGCCACGAGTTACAAATTGAAATTGTAGCATTTGGTGTGACTGAACAGACTAATTGACAGCTGACTTTGTCTTGCAAATTTATTGGTTCTTTTGGTAATTCATCTTTGGAGCATAGTCTTAAAAAAGTGTCTCCTCGACATGTCAATGTTGATCTTGCACTAGGTTCTTCTTCAGGTATAAAGTTAATTGTTAAAAAAGCTATAGCTAAAATGACTTGAAAAGCAATGAAAAATGTTTTATGAAGTCTAAATTTGTCAGCAAGACTTCCAAAAAGGGGCTTTGCTATCAAGCCTGATATTGGCAGTATTGTATAAATAAAACCCACTTCTTTTCCTGAAAATCCTAGTTGTTTAGCAACTGTTGGCAGAAATTGCATAAGTGGACTGGTACCTAAAACAATAAAATGCATGAGCTCTTTTCATGAAAATACAAATAAAAAAGAAATGTGACAGAACCAGAAATTTGATAAGTACTAATAAAATTCACAAAAATGTGCAGTTATCAGTAGAAATGAGTGTCTGTTTTCTGTCTTATCAGGTTAAGCAGCTTTTTTTAGTTGATTTTTTTGCTGTTATATTGAAATACTGTTTCGCATATGTGAACATTTACGCAAAATAATTATAGAAAACATGCAATGTTATAAAAAAAGTTATAAAAAATGGTTTACACCTATTGTAACACGAAAGATTTTAAAATTCAATGAAATTAATTGATGATTATTCAAAGTGATTCTACAAGTGCATGAATATTTGTTCGCGAAAATTTTTGTTGGATTAGGTATTTCCTTTTTAGATAATATATATGATAACCTACAAAAGCAAGTTGCTGATACTAGTGATAATAGCACTGTTACAAAAAAATCTGAATATTACTCACCTGCATAAAACAGGAAATAATGTGCCTTTATAGGCGCTAAATCTCTGTTTATGCTATTAAACATGTTAACTAAATTTTACAAAAGACGTCCAAAAATTGCCTACTGTCTACAAGTAGCCACTCGATCCAGATATCTAATCCATCCATCAAAGTATTTCACTCACTACTTGAAGAAACCGTCAAAAGATCAATCAATAATTCACAAGAATCAAGAGGTCCCCTCTTGGTGAGGATTTGAGATACGCTTCTCAATCACATGATAATCGCAATTGTAAAGCGGTCCATCAATGCAGAGTCCAAAAATTCAATTTATCGGAGCGGTCATCAGTTGTGTTGTCTGCTGCGCTCTATCTTATATACTGCCGCGGGAGTGCCGCTGCGGCCGTAGCCGGTGCGGTTGCCGTGTGATGTGATCATGCAGGCCTATTCCTATATACCTACCACCTACATATGTATATTTGCAGATGATGCCAGTATTGCAGCTCCAATGCGATAATAGCCGCAGTACCAAAATATATATTTTCATCGTAATTTATACTTATTAATTGTAAAGGATAAACACGAAAAAGTTTTCAATTGAAAAATAAAAATGAAAGAAATTTTTTTTGTTTATCTCAAATTAAGCTTAATTTTTGCAATTATTTTATAATATTAAATTGTCTTGTTGCGAAAATAATTATTCTTAATTATTTGAATAATAACGTATATCATCAGCTTAGCTGCTGCTACTCTATGAGCAATGCTTCGAATAAATAAATATAAATAAAAGTATACATTATTTATTTAATTATTTTCCATATAATAGGAACACCCTCGCAGCTGACATATGTTATATTACATATGTATATAATATGACGCTCTGTGTATCAATAACCGTATTACTTGAGATACCAGATAAGTATGTATGTATAACAACAAATTTTCAGTATTAAATTAGAGATAAGTCGATAATGTAGAAATTCATGAACAAAAAATGCAGACCGCAGTGCCGCCGATGCACCTCTCAACTCTCAACAGTCTCAACACCTCTCAGCCTCTCACTCTCTCAGTTCAGTGCAGTTCAGCATAAGCAGTCACAAGCTGTTGATGGCCCGATAAGTTATTGCCAATAATACAAGAAGAAGAAGTATAAGCAGTAAGCACTTCCAGTGGAAGTGCTCTGTGGTGCTCTGCCAGACGACTCCATAGTTCGTTTCCATAGCGAAATAAAAAGTTTCTATGTGGTTTTGATGCCTCGTTCTTCTCATTTTTATCCAAGTTCAAGCATCACTTTCTTGCGAAATTCGTAGCATTTTGTCGGCACTGATGATACGCAACATTAAAGCTGTCTGCGTCCTGAGTCCTGACTCCTGACTTTTGTATTTATTATCACACACACGTAAGTACACATGCTGTATGTGTACAAATACATACGCATCCCCACGTAAAGAAAACAGCATTCGTGATCCAAATGAGGTAGATGGCTTTTGCCTTTTACGTTCATCGTCACCGTTGTTCAGTGCTTCTCTCTTTCTTAGCCTTCCGTTAGGCTCGTCGTTTGTTGCTAGGTGAATCTGTTGCATTCATATTGAATTTTTTATCAAAATAAATACGACAAGCCCTAGCGCAGGAACTAAAGTACAAATCCGCAATGGCGGAGACGAATGGATCCGCCAATTTAAATACGAAAAATGGAAATTTCATATGCGGTGTTGTCGAAGGTAACTCTACGAGCATGTATTTAATTTATACTCATTAAGTCTAAATACTCTTAAGTGTTAAAAATGTCTAGAAAAGCAATTTATAAATGAGTTTGATTAAACTTCCCAACTAGTTTAGTTTATTTATTATTTGACTACAACAATATTTACATAATTTGTATTAACTCAAACTAATTTTATAAATTTGAAATATTTACCAAGTACTTTGTCTATAGATAAATGTGGTTCTATTATGTCTTACAGGATTTTATGGTCGGCCATGGACTACCGAACAGCGTAAAGATCTATTTAGAAAGTAAGTCTTCTGTGAAATTGTGTGTTATCATAATAACTGTTATAATTTACTTTTCTTAATCATAATCACAGATTGAAAAAATGGGGAATGGATTCATATCTATATGCCCCTAAAGATGATTACAAACACAGAGCATATTGGAGAGATTTATACACAGTAGAAGAAGCTGAACACTTGACAGGTTTAATTGCTGCAGCAAGAGAATGTGGAATAACATTTTACTATGCCCTTTCTCCAGGCTTAGATATAACTTATTCCAGTGTCAAAGAAGTTACAGCTTTAAAAAGAAAACTAGAACAGGTCAGCCAATTTGGATGTCAAGCTTTTGCACTACTTTTCGATGATATTGAACCTGAAATGAGTGAGGCGGATAAAGAGGTTTTCCAATCTTTTGCACATGCTCAGGTAAAAATACATGTTTTATTTCATAATCATTTTTTAAACAATCTAGAAATGTGATGTTTGATAATTATATTTCGTGGCAGGTTTCTGTTACAAACGACATTTTTCAACACCTCGGACAGCCTTGTTTTCTTTTATGTCCAACGCAATACTGCGCAACAAGAGCAATGCCAAATGTATCAACTTCAGAATACTTAAATACTTTGGGAAGCAAATTAGCACAAGAAATAGATATAATGTGGACTGGTCCAAAAGTAATCTCGAGATTATTAACAGTCGAATCTATTGAAGAAATTACAGAAGTGCTTAGAAGGCCACCTGTAATCTGGGATAACTTGCATGCCAATGATTACGATCAAAAGCGAGTATTTCTGGGACCTTACTCGGGGCGATCTCCCGACCTCATACCGAAGCTCAGAGGTGTTTTAACAAACCCAAATTGTGAATACGGTGCAAATTTTATAGCAATACACACATTAGCTCAATGGAGTAGATGTAACGTCGACGGCAAACGAGATCTCAGTTTGAGTTAGTATCGATAATTGTCTTGAGAGATATTGTAATTGAGGAATTTGTATGAACCATTTTCAATTTATTTTCAGATGACACGGTCTCAGCAGACATCAAACTGGAGACGGAGACCGAAGATGGACTTCTGGGAGAAGACGTGCCCTCTACTCTATCTCCGAACATGTATCATCCGCGTCGCGCGCTCAAGAACGCAATAAACGAGTGGCTGCCCGAGTTCAGCAAGAAACGCGCGGCATTTGGCGTTATAGCCAAACCGCAACCCAGCGTCGCACCTACGATCCCCATTCCCATAATTCCTTCGGTAAACACGTGCATGAGTCTGACGTCGGCAACTACGACCACTACCACCTCATCAGGTGCCTCGACAGCGCCTATTGTCGCGGCTGTGCTAGCACCCGTCGTTGCAGCGGCCAGTGGCACCACGAATCATCTGCAAGCGCTCGCCGAGGTCTGCTCCACCGTCATGAGTAGCGAAAACTTCCAACCACCCTCGGGACCCGTCATGAACTCCCTTGTCTCTGAGACCAAGGTAGTCAGCGAACAGGTAGTAGTACCGCCTAACCCTGTGGGTCTATCGCCAACATTCGCCACACCGCACACAACGGAGCCCATGGACTGCAATACTACCCCTACGAATTCACCTGCGCATCAACCTAAAACATCCGCGCAAGACGATGATGCCATGGTAGAAAATACTTCTGTAAGCATCTTTTTTCTATTCATGTTTTTTTTTACCAATTCCTTGTATTAAAGCAATAACTTACAAATACGATTGTATACGATAAGACATGCAGCGGAGCTTCTGGAAGCATGCAAGTAGAGGTAGACGCGCACTCGGCGACTGTTAATGGAACACAGATGATTGTTGAGCAAGACGGCGAGCACCATGAAAACCACGAAGAGCGTGAAAATGAAGGTTCGCCGAGCAGATTAGACCCCGACAAGCAATTAACGCACGAAGATCTGTCGCTTCTTTGCGACCTCTTTTACTTGCCCTTCGAACACGGTGGCCAAGGTATTCAACTGTTACAGGAGTTCAATTGGCTGAAAAGCAACGCTCACATAGTTATGCATAGGTCTAAAGAAGATGAACCCCTCAATAAGGCTGATGTAAGTACTATTTTTCTCAGCCCTTACTTCATGATTTTACTGATGTAAATCACATCATCAAGTCCTTTGTTTAAGAATATACATTTTAGCAATTGGTAGCTATTTACTTTGAGTTTATTAATTATTTGACATATGCCACAAAATTCAATTCTGCAATTATATTAGTAACGAGCGCCGAAGTACATTCTACTTTATCATCGTTCATCTTTAAGAAGTATCAAAGAAAGCAGAATTAAAATAGTTAAATATTTGTACGATTAATCTTAACGTTGAATGTTTTTTTTCTTTCTGTAAATCTAGAGTGAAGAATGGCACGCTCGTGCGGCTAAAATGAACGAAATGTGTAACTCTGTTAATCGCTTGCTCCAGCGATTAACTTTTTGCAATAACCGAGAATTACTGTACGATTTATATTCGTATGTTTGGGATATGCGAGGAGTAGTGTCACTATTAAATAGTTATGTAAAATGGCTTGGTAAGTTTTCGTTTTTAGCAGAAGTATAAAATTATGAAAAATGAATCTCTACTCAACATTTTCAACTAATCTGGGTCCAATGCCTGGTCTGTACTGGAACATTTTCTTGCTTTATGACATAAAATTATCATTAGACTTTAGTCAATTTATCGTGGAATAAAATTTCTATGATTTAGTTTGTTTTCATGTCTAACTTTGTTTTCATTCATCTCAAATGAACAGAGTTATATGTATACTCGATTCACAAATTAAAAGATAATTTTTCTGTATAAACATGGCATACCGAGGTTTTGTATTGAAAATCAGTGTTAGTTTTTTATATTTATTTGAATTTATTAAAAATCGGATAAATATCCGAAATTAATTATAACATACAGATTTAATAATAGCAATATCAAGTTTAAGAAATGATTTTTCAAAGATAAATCAGCTGAGAAAGTGGAAAAATGAAATCAGTGACTCTTGTTTTACGTCATATTAAAAAATACGATGAAAATATTAATATTTATGTGTATAAAAGACTTGATCATTGCAGAAATTATAATGAATCGATCAATGATTTCATTTTTTAAATTTAAATGTATGCGCTTTCTATTGCGACAAAAATACCACAAAGTCAATTGAATATTTAGTTTGCCGGCATTACATATTTGTTTTTCATCATACATATTCTTTTCATAATAACATAAACCTTTTTCAATTTTATCATTGTTAAACAATGTATTACACAGTTTTTACTTAGAATTTTATGCAGAACAAAAAAAAATTGTTTCATTGCTTTATTTACAATCTGAAATAAAAAATATATTTCTATGTATTTACTTTATTATTTTATTGAAAGTAAATATATATATTTTTTTCTTTCTGTCAATAATAGCTGCCAGCTGCTCTTTTTTAATTGACTGCTTTTTTTTGTTTTTTTTTTTTGAATGAGCTAACATATAATAGGAATTTATTCACTTTTTCGATTCGAAACGTTGAATGATTGAAATAATAGATGTTGGTAATTCGTTTTTTTTATTTTTAAATTCTTCATTTTTGAGAGCAGTAAGTGATAACTTTTATCCATTTAAATCCACATTCTGTCAATAAAAGATTACTAATCGAGCTCAAAATACTAGTGTATTAAATAGGTAATTTGTTTTTGTTTTTGAAATTTGAGTACTAGCTACTTTTAATAATTCTATTTAAAATGTTTTGACAAACGAGTCGTATTTTTTCGAGCAAAAATTCGGCTGGTTTGGTAAAACAGAAGCCACATTATTTTTTTATAATTCAAATTGTTTTTGTAGTGAATAAGTCATGCTGCGTCTAAATAAAATATATCCAGTTTTTAAAGATTTTTATATTATTTTGATGATAATTTGTGTTTATTAATATCGATCTTTCCAAATAATATACAATATTTTTAATATAAACAGTGGGTATTTTCTGGTTTACTCTTCGATAACATTGTAATACAGAGATAAAATAGAAAGAAACGTTAAACATTTACTAATCAGTCTTTGTATTTTTTTCTTGTTAATAGCATTTGGCAGATTTCCGGCCACGATGACGACATTTACCCAAGGGAGTTACACATGTATGCGTCTCATCCGTTTTTAAGTATAGGAAAAATCGAAGTAACCAAGTTTCAAATTAATAATTTTGAATGTGATGTACATATTTTAAAACTAAAACCTTTTGGACATTTAATAATCAGTAATATTTATACGCAAGATATTTCATTAGAAATAATAATTCGAAGCTTGGAGTCACTTTAAAAATTATTCAGTATAGTTTGTGAATTACAAAAAGCTGGAGGCCACGATATTGTTTCAAATTATTAAATTTTATAACTTTTGACGTTGAAATATTTTAACTACGAAACTGGCAATTTTTCAAAATCAAAGAAGAGGAGACTTGTGACAACCAATAGGATCTCTGTTGTCGTATGGCAATTTCATAAATTCTTGAATTTATTCCTAGACAAAAAATTCGACCGTTCACGGCATATCCACTGACATATAACTAGAATAACGAAGTATAACCTTGAGCGATCTATTTTCCTTCATAATCCAGCACTAATTTATTTTGCTTAGTTTCAGATGTGTGTTTTTTTTCAGGGAGATGTATTTTGTTACAGGTGCATAATGGCAAACGTTATCCCTAATTTAAACCTTTTCAAATGAAAATGATATCCAATCAATTCAAGAATTTATGATTACCTTGGATGCTATAAATTAATTGAAAAACACTGGATAAATGTCTCCACGAAATTATTCATTTTTATTATTTCGAAAAAGAAAAAAAAATGAATCATTTAAACGTACAAAGCATCCTTGGTAGAAAATATTATGAATGAATGAATGAAACGCACTTTTATTCAATAATGTCAAACCTTCTAAAGTAAAACCAAAAAGTTGGCGTTAATTCATTCATTGATAATGAGCATGTTAATAGTATCTTCTTGAAGCTGCAATACAAAATGAGACGGTTACTTTAAGTTGATTCGTCGTTACTTTTTCTTGATTTTTCATTCGATTTCATTGGGATAGGGTTTTCAAACGGTTGGAAAGAGACTTTTATGAGTGGAGACCAAGAGCCATGGGTTTTCCGTGGCGGCCTTACAGCAGACTTACAGGTACTTTGTAAAATGAGTAATTGATCATTTCATTACAAATATTAACAAAAGAGTTCATGCTAATTAGTACTTCTTATGCAGAGATTGATTCCTGTGGACAGTGGGAACGATTTATTCATATACAAAGCCCCTGAAGTGCCTAGCAGTAAAATATACACGATTCGTCCTTATTTGCCGAGTGATGAAGAAGCCGTGTATAAAGCTTGTAATCAGATTAATAATTGTTCTGCATCGTCTGCTATAGCTGACAGGTATAAATCTCATCCCATTGCATATTATCGCTAGAATAAGTAAAGCCATTTGAAAATCCATATCATTCAATTTCATTTGCAGACTCGTTGGCGAATTTTTGACTCTATCACCGGAATTGTGTATGGTCGTCGAAGACGAGACGGGAATCGTCGGTTACGCTCTAACTGCCTTGAATATCAAAGAACTGAATCAAAAGTTGTCCATTTCGTGGATTCCGGAAATGCAATTGAAGTATCCACTACAAAGTTTGAGTAGTGAAATGCCACCTAACGAGCAAGTATGTTGATACAAAAAAAATGTTTCTTTCGATTTTTTTGCATGTTTTGTTAATGAATACCATTTTGGTATATTTTAAAGGAAGCGATGCAATATTTCCATACGTTCGTACCCGATGTACCAGACCAGTTGTGCAGACAACATCCATCAAAGCTCGTTTGTGGATTGTTACCCGCTGTCGCTGATCAATCAGTCCCAAAACGATTGATTACTTGTATTTTAGCAGCACTCAGAGCAAATGGTATAATTTTTAATATTAGTGTAATTTTTAATGTCGATCATAACCAACTTACTATTTTTCTAATATGTACATAACTTGCAGGTTCTTTTGGAGCACACACAACCATGTCAGTGAATGATAAAGAAACTCATGAATTTTTTGTAAAATTAGGTTTTATTGATATAGTGCCGCCATTGGAAAATAGTTCAACTACAGTAACAATGGGCAGAAGTTTCTAACAGCAGGCAAATTCTTCAATTATAGTTGTTAATAAAGTCTATATATTAGGTTCAATTCAGAAGACAAGTAACTGAATTCCGAGAGCAAGAATAGCATGCTTAATTGTTTTAACTGTTTTACTTCCAGCACTGATGAAAAATCCTTATTTAAAAAATCCATTGTGGAAAAAGGTTTTTTTTAGATGAACTTTGTGAATTTTTATTGATCAAATGAGCAAACTTAAAGTAACAGAATTTGATTGAAATACGTGACAGTGTTGATGCATATTATTGGAGTATAAAGGATATATACAAGGATAAAGAAATTCATGAATCTCTCGAGCCACAATCATGAAAAACGTGCATAAAATAATAAGTAAGCTTTCAATAATTCGAATGCGGAAAAATACGATAGAAATGTACGCTGCAATACAATGATATACGTGATCATCTTATACTTATTGCTTGGATTTTTGGAGAGCGTAAATTACTGTAATTGTAAAAAATGTGCTGAGCGCATTATTATTTCTAAAATAATTATTTCAAGCATCAATTAATTGATCTGGACTCTTGATCAAACGATCATTATTCATTTCTAATTTTTTGAATTACGTTATTTTTTGGCCTAGAATTCTTTTAAAATTCTGCTGAAATTATCCGTATTTTAAAATTGAACTGGGTTGTATCTAGTTTTTGAGAGCATAAAGAGTTGTTGGAAGACTTAATAATAACTACATTTACATTTTAGCCACACATTTTTGTTTACTTTTAGTTACTAAAGTAATGATACATCTTTTGAATTTAAAGAACACGGATTTGGATGCCTGATACCGTTTTTATTATAAGTATACAGTATTTCTCATGTAAATGCAATTATGTAATCTTCAATTCAAGTTCAAGTGAATTAATGAGACTGTTTTCAAAAATGTTTTGGAAAAAAGGCAATGATTTTTCTTGCTCGATAATTTTGTAAAAACGATCGTCTCTACAAGTAGCCAATAGGATTAATATGTAAAAATAAAAAATAGAGCATTTAGCTGCCTCCAGTTTTGTACAGCGTCTGTGTAGCTATAATGTAACTTGACATGATTTTATGAAACTATCATATTTTGTTTCTATTGTTTAGAAAGTGAAATAAAATTCATGTTTAAATTAATTTATTTACATGAATTCTTATCAATTTGCTTATCATCGTGGAAAATGTTTGTTGACAAACTTGGACTTTAGTATTTCCATACTAATATTCTCACGTACATACACTCACCGTGGATTGTATCTGGTGGAACGTTTAAAAATAAAAGTTGCTCTGATTGGCTGTTTTTGAAGACGTTCCACCAGATAATCCACGACGAGTGTATGTACACGTAAATCAACTTTTCCGATTTTGACATAATTTTACTTTTTTTATTAGCATTTTTTATATCAAATTTGAAAGAACTCTTCATTTGTAAAATCCAATGAAACAAATGTTTTAGAACTAGGGCATGATCAAGTTCGTACAAAGTTTTAAATCGCTGATCTTTTTTCGTAGATCATTTATCTGAAAATGTAATGTGAATTAGCGCATTAATCGATTTTCGTAGAAGTATTTGTATTCTTACCGTATTCATCTCAGTGCACATTTTCAATTGCTGCGAGCGTGGAGTCACATCATCTATTGATTTTGCATCGTCAAGTGCTTTCAGAGAATTTTGAACGCGTTTGCAATTCTCGTAGAAATTTTTTATACTGAAATTAGAACCATTTTCATTTTATAGTTCGTATTTCATGTTTATTTTTCAAGTCTAATTAATAAATAATATAAAAATGAAATTACTAACTCATATTTAAATTCAAGTTTCTTTTTCGTTTTCTCGCGATAAATCTGAAAAACGCTTGTAATTATAACTAGGAGTTAAAAATTATTGCGCAAATTATGGCATTTACCTCATCTTCCCGATTCTCGTTGTGCAGAGCATATGGTGGATCTGACAAAGTTTAATACAAATAAAATGATAACTTTTCTTTAAAAGTTACGGTAAAATCAATTTATACTTGACAATAAACTATACCTTTCAAACAATTTGATGATTTCCCTTTATTTTTGAATGTTCTATAACTGCTTTTCCATTGGGTCAAAACATTTTTATCTCTATTTGTCAATGAAACGTCTATATTACCGTTGTGGATATATTTTTTTTAAATTTATTCAAATAGAAAAGTTTACCCACAGGATTTTTTGAAGTTCAGCATGTTGTTCGGTCAACTTCTTTTTAGCAGCATTTTTCCATAACCATTTTTGTTGGTAAGTAAAATCCAAAGTAGCACTGTTACACCTAACAGATGAACGTATAAGAAATGAAAAGAAATTAAATAATAATTAACTTGTTTCAAAAAATCGTAATTATCATTTTTTTAAAGGAATTTATTCAGTAATATAATCCTGTCAATATGATACACACCTATTTTATACAAGTAGTAACATTTTTTTTATTCAGATCAGTTTTACTATTTGTGTAGTTTAAAATGGCTTTTATAAAATTCATTATTTCTTGTGATTCATTTAGTTGCAACGGTTTTATTTTCAATTTTATTCGGTCGTTAGTTATAACATGAAACACTTTATTCGTTGGAATTAAGTTAGTAAATTTTTTTTCCTTCAAAGTATGTTTCATTTTCAAAATTTGAACATTCAATTCGATTGATTTTATTTGGCACAATTTCGTTATTGTTTGTTTGTGGTTGACTAAAAAGTTGAAATTCTGTCTAATAAATAAAGACCGCGGAGATGGACCTGATAGGCGAAGAAAATTGAGATTAGAGAAGGATTCTCTGGCAACGAACGAATTGATATGATGATCATTTTCTAATAGATGGTTTTTAGAAGCATTCAATGTTCCTGCCACGATATTATCACAAGATTCATCCGTAATGCTTGCAATAAATACACCTTTGCGATACAACGTAGCGGCGCAAAAGTTGCACAGAATAACAGAATTGTCAAGAATACTTTTATAACTTTCTACCTTTTTCAAAGCCCATGAACCATTCCGAAAACCGTACCTACTGTTTGGTTTATAATTCCAAGCTCTCACACGAACTGAAGGCTTCGATGCACTTTGATTGCGACACTTATAATTTTTCTGAAGATTTTTCTCGAGCGGCTGGTAGCAAACTATCGTTGATGGTTTTTTGTCAAGTTTATCTGAAAAAAATGTATGTTTTGTTGTGATTAATTATAATATCGCTATATATTGCAGAATTTCTAACATTTCCATACCATCAGAGACCATCTGTAACTCAATTTGCTCATCTTTATGAAGTTCATTCCATTCTCTGCGTAAATAATTAACGATACTTGAGCAATCCATTTCCAAAATTTCTCGAGGAGGAAACGTGAGCGGGTTATAAGCCGTCTGTAAATTTTTGAGACTTGATACGAGTCCTGTAAAAAGTTCAATTATACAATAAAGAGTATTCATTTAAGAAGACGTTTCTGTAGTACCTAATTCTAAGGGTAATTTTTCCACGTTATTTCCTTGCAGCAACAATGTTTCCAAAGATGCGTGACCTTTTATAGTTGGTGGTAATGTAGTCAATTGATTATTTCTTACATCAAGCCACTTGAGCTTTTTTAAAACTATAAAAAGATCTTCAGGTATTTCTTTCAAGTTATTTGAATCCAAATAGAGCATCTTGTAAAAAAAAATGCAGTAAATATAAAAAAAAAATCGATCATGTACACACAACGTTATTATAAAGATATTAAATTGCATCGTAGACGTTTAGGAAAATATTATACCTGCAAATTCTTTAAATGGTGTAGTATGTCAGTTGGAAAATGAGTAATACCCATATAATTTAAATCTAGAAATACCCCATCAAATTTTGATAGTAAATTTGTAGGGCAGACCGGGTTTTCTTTTGAGCGATGAGTTTTTTGACGCCATAATTTTTTGGCTTTCGAAACGGACACTGGCGACAGATTTAAATCATTTTCTACTGCATTAAAATCATTTCCTATCGGCAAGTCGTTCATTTTAGCTACCGCTTTTGTAAACGTGTCTTCTATTCGCGTTAAATTTTTATTGGTACATTTTTCATTAAAATCGCTACTTATATCTAATTCTGAATTCGGCACCTGGAAATCTACATTTTGTACTATTATTGTTTGTTATTTTAGGTTTAACGCGTATTTATTTACCTTCTTTACTCGGTGCTACAAGATCTTCGATTGTCAGAACATGTGGCGATTTTGATAAAGCAATATCATTATTTTCATCATTTATTCCGTCTATATTATCCACGTCATTCTAAGACACAATTATTTATTAAAAACCATCTCATTTAAAGTGACAAATTTTTAAGGATACCTGATTCTTTCCAGCTTCTTCGGTCAATATTACTTGTTCTTTAGTTTCATCGAAATCCGTGACATTTTCAAAATTTTCAATTCCCTTAGATGTTGACAATTTATTAACCGTTTTACAATCACTGTCGAATCCATAGAACTTTAATAATAAACTTTTACAAGTATCTTCAGACATGTTGATTAATGTAAGTAAGATACAAATTGTTTAACGTCTAGCATTGATGAATACGTATTATACGGCGCGTTTATTAGAGTCGTTACTAAGGGAAACGGCATTATTTAATCAATATTGAATACGAGCAATATAAAATTTATTTGATAACAATTAAAATTATCAGCAAAAATAAATAACAGCAAAGATAACAATAACATATTTGAAAGAAAGGGGATAGTAAAAAACAATTCACATATTTTTTTTTTTTACTAAACTAGCCAAATTTTTTTTCCTCTTGAACTTTGTCATCAATTCTTTGAATGCTAATGTCAGATCCGCAAAAATATCGTCTCTCCTTCTGAAAATCCCATAAAAAATTTTCCAAAGAATAAACTTTAACTTTCGTCCGAATTTACGAGACTCATCATGTCCTGTAAACATACAATGAAAAAAATGAAATCTGAATTTATGAAATAATAAAATTAATGACTAAATCAATTTAAAAACTTACCCCACCCGATGAGCCTTTCAATTTTTCGTAATACGAAAGAGTTGCCTTTTTTAATGACATCAATACGAACTTTTATTTGATGGGAATTGTATAAAGAGCTCAAGAGAGCGAAACAGCGTTCAGCTTGGCGTTGAAATATCAGTGCAACATTGTGGAATATCTTTTGTCTGCTGTTTGTCTCTTTGTTCAGAATCATTTTATTAATCTTCAAAGCCATTAAATTCTTCAATTTATATGGTAACGTGCTAATCAAATTATGAAAATTCTGTTAATTGTTTACTGAAGTATATTGCACAGCATTTAATATTATGTATCTTACCGAGTAGTTAGATTACTGTAGTACATGGAGTGCCTGGCTGAATTTGAGTCAAAACTAGACTCTACTTCTAACGATTTCGAGTCAATTTTCCATCCTAAATATTGAATTTTTTCAGAGCCATTTTGATCCAAATTGTGTTGAAGCTTTGAATCTTTGAAATGGCAATTGTATTCTTGAAACCCTTTTTTCACTGTATGTAAAAATCTGCAATGTAATTTACATGTAATTAATTGTAAATATAAAATTATTTAAATTGTAAGCTTTATTTTCGAAATAATTATTACCTTTCAGCGGCATCTAATTTATCAGTTATGAACAAATAGTCGTCCATATAACGAAATATGTCCCCATGTTTTGTTAAATTATCAATATATTTAAAATCCATGCTTGTGTAATAAATTTGGCATAATATACTAGATAGCGTAAACCCTTGGCTGAGGCCTCTGTTAACATTATATAACATCCCATTGCAAATTACCTAAAAAAAAGTTCATTTAAAAAAAAGTGTTATTTAGATTTTATTTTTATTAATTTACTTGCAACTTACTTTAGTTTGAAAAATGTGATTCTTCAGAGCTTGCAACAAGATATGTTTGTCAGCAGTTTCACATCTTTGAGGACCATTAAACGAAGTATTTGTTTCTGCAGTTATTACTCGAATAAATTTTTTATTTCGTGTAACTTCAGTCTTGAATTTGATACTTTTAGGTAATACTTCAAACATTCTTTGGACAATTTCAAATAACTTGCCTACAATTACGTTCAAGTTAAAAAATTTTGAGGCATCTTAATTTAATTATACTACATTTTGCTTACTTTGCAGTATTGAACCATACGCATCTGCAATATCACAACAAACAATGAACATTTTTTTGTTTGCACTCTTATAACGTTTCAGAATATGTACAAAATTCTTATTAAATGACTTTTTTTTTGGCTGGTGCTGGTGCAAATGTTTTAATAGAGCGTTAAGTAATTTTAACGTCTGATTCTCATCATCTGTAAATCTAAAATTTTTAATTATCGGTAATTAATCATGGAAAGCATTACTAGTTATGATTAAAAAATCAATTTCTATATTATACCGGTGAATTGTGATTGGGCGCAAACCATCCTTTTTTGGAAGGAAACTAAGTCTGCTTTGGATTTCAGTATTACTATTTATTGGACCAATTAATTGCAGAACTGGTCTTTTTTGAGACATTAATTTAATATGATCCCCAGTCTGTTTTCTCCAATCTTCAATAAAAATGAAAACTATTTCCCCTCGAATATGGGTGAGATAAAATACCTTCTCAACAAGAGCTATAAGATATTGGAAAAGCCACTTAATTAGTTTAGCAATCACAATATATTTAAGCCTTTCATTTTTGATTGATTTAGTCCATGTCATTGTATCGATCTATAATCAGTAAAAAAATTGATCATTTAAACTACAATGGAATACTCAGTTAATAAAAAGCATGAATCATTTGAAAAGCTTACATTCAAACTGTTCACCAAGTTTAATAAATTGAATGGCTCAGTTTTAGCAGTTTTTAAAAAATTACTCCAAGCTTTCAAGATTGTCTTATTATTTTTATCATTGCCAATAATTTCTTGAGGTAGCAATTTGTGAACAATGTGTCTAATACCTTCTTGGACTTGAGCATTATGGACTTGAAATTTGCATTTTTTTTCAATAATGTGTTGCTTTGACTTTTTATTTTGTCTCACAAAATAATTCTTCTCTAGCATTTTTTTATTTTGAAACATAAGCTTGTATTTGATTGTTTTGTTTCTTTTTTTAATCTCATCAAACTTTCGGGAGAACTTGTCCAAAAAACTAGCATCCAGACACGAAATATCAAATTTGTAGAATGATTCTCCAATGTGAACGTTCATTATGGTATCTAATAAATGTGGATCATTTTTGGGTAGCACAGACTTCATTTCCCTCTTACGTGAACCAGGCATACAATGTGCAAAAGCTGTTGTTAGATCCATTGATTTGAGGATACATCCATCCTTGTTGCTAGACATATTCCTTTCAATTACAAATTTGTTGAAAACATGTTTGATGCAAAGATTTCTGTGTGTGTGTTGTCCTTTCAATTGTGTTAATCAATTCACCAGAATTTTATAATAATAAATACTTGGCTTGGAAAGTATTGCTTGAAGAAATAAATGGCATACAGAATTCTAAATATACATTGAACTTAATTTCGTATCTTCAGTGTATCAAAACCAGATTAAATGAACCATACTGCTCTGATATTTCACCAATGAAATCACCAAATGAGATCTCAATCGATATTTACAGTCAACATTATGACACCTCACATGATATCTCGAGTAGATCTAGTCAAATCAATTCAGTTGAGATCTCAATTGAGTGTCAATTAAATGTCAAGATATTTCGACGAATCTTTAAAGACGCTTACATTAGTTTGTATTTTGAAGCAATTGAGATGATTGATTGAAACATATGACAAACACCGGTCAACTTAGAGTTTTCAGCTCACCTTATGTTCATATTGATTCTGATTTAGACATGTAAACTAAGATGAAATTAAACAAATGCAGCACCAGCCAGAACGAATTGTCAACAGTAGTTTTTTTTCAAGTTCAACAGTCGTTTTGAGAGCTCAGATACGAAATATCAAAACAGTGGCGCGCCAAAACCATGCATGCAGGCACGATGCCACGATACCCGCTGTCTCCGCCCCGCCACTCCCGCCAGTCCCACACTCCCACCACTCTTTCCTTTCGGCCTGTTCCCCCTCTCTAAACTCCTCAGTCACCAGCTCGCCGCTCGCGCCGCGCTCACCGTTGCATTTGCATGGGCATTCGTTTCTTCGCATTTTGACGGAGAGGACGTGGGTTGAGCGCTTCGAGCATTCTCCCGCGCTACAAAATCAAAAGCTCCGCTGGACCAACGACAGTAATTTCTGAATTTTCTGTGGAGACGCTAACAAGGGAAATCCGTACAAATGGTTCTTCTACAGTCGTCGCTCGACGCGAGCATTCAGAAGCTTCGACAGTATAACAGACTTGATGTAAGTTTTTGGATCTGCTCATATTTTTTCATGCTTCTTGATTTTTATCCGTGCCGTTGGTTTCATTTTGTCGTTAAGTAACTACGGTAATTATAACATTGTGACCGAAACTTGGTTGTCGAGAAATGAACGTCGCCTAATAGATGCAGCACGGTCTCGCGATATTCAATTTTTTCCTATTATTTGTTATTTAGAAACATATTTTTTTTTTCATTTTGCCGATCCGTATTTTACTAGTGTAAAAACTTCCTTTAAACGAAACGAATTCTTTCCCACTTTTTATTGTCGCTTACATTTATTCAAAACGGATCATCTTACGTGACGTATTCTTACGTGATGTATTACATTTCAGTTTGTGTTGACAGAACCTATTTTGTGATGACATTGTAGTTATTGATAATATGCTTTGACAGAAAAATAATAATTACGGGTTCTTTACTTTTCTTTCATTTACCCGTATGTCTAAATAATGTTTATTATCAATAACCATTGTTGCTTGCACAGTTTGATTGCAACTTGTAGACGGTTTTGCCATAAATTTAAAAACATCGTAAATGAAATATACAAGGCACTGTCTAAAATTATCGAAAAATTCCTTGCTCATTTCCAAAAACTGCGTCAAACGGTTTTGCCTCGTCGATTCCTGCTAGTTGCGAATTTTTTTCGACCGTTGGCCTCTATACTCAGTATTACTCCGTTTTCTCGAATTAGACGCTCAACAGCTTTCGTGGAATTTGAATTTTGAACCCAACTGCAACTTGTCGCTGTATAGCTCTGTCAATCATGTTTCTCCAGAAAAGCTTACATAGAATGATACTTTGTTTACAAAATATTGTTGCAAAAAATTTTTTACTAACACATTTTGTTGCAAAAGATTCCCGGACTGATGCTCAATTTATTTCGTAGAATAATTAGCTATACGTTGATAAGTTGTGCTCAAATGCTTCTTTTAAAATAAGTGGTCTATATTATACTCAAATCGCTGTTTGTTGATTTCTCGCGTCAAGAAGTTTTTCAAAAACAGGTCGGGTGTAATCCGATAATATGTCTGTAAAAGGTCAAGGCACAATAGTAAAAAAAAAAAGAAATACGTTATTGCGAAAGAGAACTTGAATCGATCGATCGCGGAATTTGAGGCCTATATAAGAAAAACATTTGCACCTATATAAGTATAGGTAGAGGAAAAAAGGGCATTATAGAAGCAAGGGTGTTGGCGCTCAGATGAGCCTATATATACGATATGTATGCAATATGTGTACATGCGCGGTGGTAGTGAGGGCGGCCAGCCAGCTGAAGCGGAAAAGGCGAACGTCGCGCGATGACAATATGACGACACGTCGAGAGGACAACGGCGAGTTCTTCTCGTCTGATAGGCGACAAAGGTGCATTCGCTTTGAGAACAATTGAACGAGAAAACATGTTCTTCACCTTGATTTTCGCGTTTTTATGCCATTTTTTTTTTCGTAAAATAGAGCTTGCAAAAAAGGGTGTTTCCAAAATCATTTGGAAGAGATTAAATTAAACACTTTGTATGTACTGCACATTTGCAAGTGATCGTCGAATATCCATCGCACACCGTAACTTCAGCCTTTGATCGTGTGCTTTTTCGTGAAATCCAAGGTGTATCACCTACACTACGCGTGCTCTCTCACTCTCTCTCTCTCTCTCTCTCTCTATCTATCTATCTTTCCTTTTCTATACCTATGTATATTACCATATCGCCTAGAAACTCGCGCAACGAGAGAGAGAAAGAAAGAGCGTGAGAGGAGAAGGGAGGAGAAGAGAGACAGAGAGCGATAGCAGAGTGGGTTCGTGTCGTCGTGGTTGTATCGGTGCAAGCAGTGGCTAGTGTGCGAGCGAGCGGAGCAGTTGAGTGTTGCATTGCGAGGGGCGGCGCAGGCAGCAGCAGCAGAGCAGTCAGCAGACAGGCGCAGAGGCAGGCAAGATTCTGACGGACGAAGAGTTGCTGTCGCTGCTGCACTGTTATGTGCGTCGAAGGCGAGCCCAGGAGATTCCACGATGAGCTTACCTACACGAGCCTTGGGGATAACGTAGGTGATAAAATACCAGAGCCCAGCCCGCCACCCTAGTTTTTTTTTTGCGTCGCCTCTGTGTCTCCGTCTCTCTCGCACTCTCTCTCTCTCTTTCTCGCGCTCTAGCTCTTTCTATTCCTCTATTCTATTCTATAGCTCGTCGTCGCTGCTACTTTTTCCGTGCCCCGGTGCTTGTAGTCGACCGAGCTGCCGTCCGTCCCTTCTCCTTCTCTTCTTCCTCAGTCCGTACTGTAGCTGTTCATGCTGCTGCTCTCTCGCACTCTGCCTTCTGTCCGTTTCTTTCTGGCCGAGTGGAATGAGTTCAGCACTACTTGCTTTCGGCCACAGGAATTACGTGTTTCTTCTTTCTGTCACTCTGTACTATTTTCTTCATTGCACTTGTGTCAGCCGTATTTTTAGTTCGTTCGATTGCCCGATGACAGCCGACAACATTTTTTTTTCGGAAAATGCCTCTTGTTGTCCACTTTGCTGCCAAGTGAGTTGTCACTATTCAATGACCCCTTTCTTAGATTTTCTTTCACTTCTTTCCTGTTTCGTCTTCTTGAATTTGCTCTTCTTTATTTTTAGCAAATACCTGCCCCAAAATCATTGGTTTTTATGTACTTGAAAATTACAACACATGATCATTTCCCACAAAATTACTTGTGTCAATTGTGAATTCATTGATTCCAAATTTTGCATTAGATATTTGTTGCCAATTGATTTTCTGCAGATTAATCAGTTCTCATCAAGCAATGATCCATCTCTAATATACATTTTTTCTTGTGTTCTAGATCGATAAAGGTATCAGTATGTTTGAAGCAGCAAAAGACAATCGCAATGAATACAGCCCATGGAGCTACAACCTACTTGGTGGAAGTTCCATCACCAAGGTGAGAACAATCGTTTTTCAACTATAAAAGCTACTTACTTGATCAATGTACTCCATTTATTGCTTTCAATTAACATTTATCTGCTTGCAGTCCTTACTGGAGGATGATGATGCCCAAGATCTAAACAACTCTATGGTGGATGATCTTGTTGCCAAAGTACTTGATGACGACTCCATCTCTGGCAATGATATCTTCAGCCGTTGCAATGGCAATCAACACCAGTATCAGGTTGGAGCTCCTATGGCACAAGACTGTAAAACCAGGCTAAGTACGAATGCATATCTCACAAATGCCAATGGTTACAATACAACTTATCAGCCAGCAGCAAGACTACCAAATGGCACTTTGAGTGTCGATGAAAATGACCAAGAATACAGAAATATCTGTAGTGGACTGAACTCATTTAGTCTTAACTTGTGTATGGGCCAGCAGAATCATGACAAGGGTAACTCTTACACTAATGGCTACATCAATAACATGCAAAGGTATTGTTCTTTCTATAAAATTTATTATTTCAATGAATTCATTTAATCATTCGTGATGAACATAATTTCAGAACCCTACATACCTCTGACAACAATATGCAACGATCAGGGCAACAATATTCAACCCAGATTATGAATGATGTATCCTATGGCTCCGTTCGGAATTCGTACGTTCCTTTGACAAACAATGGCCTACTTCCAACGTCGACGGCGGCGACCAATGGCTTGAATTATAATCCACAATCAGCCAATTGGTCAGATACTCTACTTAACACTGACAACGTTAAGGATTTATTTGGACACTATTCACAGCTTCAATCATGTAACAACAACGACTACAATTTGAACGTCGCTCTGAACATGGCTCTCGACTCGCCTGATAATGTCGCCCTCAACGATATGCAATTCCACTGCAACGTACCTCCAAATCCCCATGGCAATCCAATTTTAAATATTCACGATTCCTACAACGCAACTGCCAATAGTCAAGGCTACCGTCCTAGCTCCGCTGTGACTGATCTTAGTGCCGATTCTGGCTTTCTATCAAACTCGCCGCTGCAGCACTTCTCTCCCGTCGAATCTGCTTTGCAGAACTGTTTCAGTAGCAATTTCCAGCAACGCGGCAAATATGAAGAGGTAGATTCTATACAATCGCGAAGCCACAAAAAAAAAATTTTGTTTCTCAAATTTTTTTTTTGCTTTTCAGTACAAAGATTATCATGAAACGTCCAATCTGAATGTAAACAACATGGCTGGATCAAACGAGCAATTATACCTAAAGCAGCAGCAGCAGCAACAGCAGCAGCAGCAAAACTCACGTACCTGCAAGCTGGATGACGCAGCAGTCTTGGCGGCCGAACAAGCATACAAGCGCCTCATCAGCAACTATCCAAATCTTGCCGACCAACAGCAGCAGCAATACGCCACGAGTAATGACCTCGACATGCACAATGGAATATCGTTCGCCGATGCGGCACTTCTTAAAATGCTTAGCTCCAAGGGTGGCAATGCTGCTGGAGTTGGGATGGCTAAGTCGGCTCGCGAGAAGCAGGTATTCTCGCCCATCGGTTATCCACGCAACTTGGTCGCGGCTGCTGCCGCTGCTGCTGCGACCCGGGAAGTTGAACAATTGCAGCAGGCAAAGCTCAACTATCAAAGCGCCAACGACTGCCAACGCTTTATCGTCAATAACGCCGACGCTTTGAAGGCCATCCAGCAGCAGAATTCTCAGGTACGTACTTGCTTTTGTACTTTTGCACGCATAATAGTTTCACTTTTAATAATGTCAGATGTTTTTAGGCTACCTACCAGAACAATCATAAGAGGTCCAACAATATCGCGAGTGCCTACAAGATGAAGGCCGCCTATGAGCTGGCCAATGGCATCAATTTTCCCTCCAACACATCTTTGACTCAGCAGCAGCAGCAGCACCTGTCTAATGCCAATAGCAACGGCGTGGTCGATAACGAGCTATTCAACCGTCTGGTAAAGCAACGTCAACAGCAGCAGCAACAGCAACAACACCGCATAAAAAATATGCAAACGCTGTCTCCTGCTGCCGATGTCCTCTTCAATGCGAGCTTGATGCAAAGCGCCAGCGCTGGAGTGTTTCCCAGTCACACGGTTATGCCCATCCCAGTGGCCGTACCACCGCCTTTGTCCATCTTTGACAGCGGTTTAGGACTTAGGAACGGCACGGCAGCTAGAAGGTCCGGCCCATCTCGGATACTCTTCGTAAGACTGGAGCAAACTTACGAGCAGTTCAAACAGCTCGAGAAAGAGCGCAAGAAATGTGAGGCTGGATTGGCTGCTCACTTCCCTGGAAAGAAAGTTACAAGTGCTAATAACATACCGATTCCAAGACTCCAGGGCAGCCCATCCAGAGTTGACCGACTCATTATCGATCATTTCCGGGAGCATGCACGCGTTATCACACTCATAGCAAAAGTAAGTTTTTAAATCGTTCGATTAAAACTCATTTTTTTGAATATTTTTGTTGTTCTTCATCAACGTTCACTTTTAAACATTTTCATTTTTAAATGCTGTTTCGTTGAAACAAAGAGTTAAGAGGGACATTTCATCCAAGCAACTTAATGATTGGATTTAATTTCAGATGGAACGACTTCGTGGTGCTGAGATGAACCAACGTGTGCACAAAGCTATGGAGCACTGGCTGGAAGCCATCAAATTCGTTCAAGAGTGTCGCAAACAGGAAATTACCAATGCGGCCAAGAGGCAAAAAGGAAATCTACATTGCATTTCCATCCATGACGATAATGGTATGTGAAAAATTTATTTTTTTAGTAATCTTAGTACAATGCGTCTTCAATCTCTAAAATATATTCTTCATTCTCATATCAAATAATTACAATCACACTGATTCATATTTGTTGTTTAACGTGTAATGTCGTTGTTAAACATGATTTTAATCATTTCATATTTACGACGATGTATTAATATTCACAGATATATTGGCGTTGGCTGACAGCATTTACAAACTAACAAAAGCTTCACGCTATGCAAGAACAGCAATGTACAACGCCATGCAAACGACACTTCTTTACAATGGTGAAATCGAAACCAAGATCATCGAGACACATCAGGACGTTGTAATAGAGCTCCAGCCCAAGGAACCCGAAGCTGT
Source organism: Galeopsomyia nigrocyanea (assembly GCA_035047105.1). Lineage (NCBI taxonomy): Eukaryota > Metazoa > Arthropoda > Insecta > Hymenoptera > Eulophidae > Galeopsomyia > Galeopsomyia nigrocyanea. Next base: position 30,596 of record JAWWMK010000002.1, read on the forward strand.
GACTAATGAGGTACCAGTACCATTGGTACCGTTAGTGCCGTTGGTGCCTCCTTCAGAGCCAGAGAAGGTGGCTGCTGCTGTTGTTGAAGTAAAGGATGAGAAAGCAACTGTCGACGAAGATGCTACTGCTACTGCTGCCGCCGTAAATCGTACTTAAAAGAAGCGTAATCCAAAGCGAAGCAGTCGGAAACTTGTGCGAAATGACTCTTCTTTGCTTGTTTACGCTCACTGTGAGTCTGCTCTTTTTCAAAGTTTTCGGCGCCTAATCTTTTTCAAGCTTTTCTAATAGTTTATCAATGGACGAAATGGGTAGTCATAAAAACGGGGTTGAGGGCAAATAATAATTAAAAAAATAATAATACTCATATTCTCTTGGTGCTAACCAAGTTAACCATTGCTCGAAATGCAGGACCTCGAGAGCTTTTGTTTGATGTCGTCGTGTTGTTTTATTAAACTTGTCTATAGAGAAGCGCACAACAATGTTCTAAACGTATCGATCGTGCGAACGTGTGCTGCTTCGTCATTTACGAAGGACGGAGGAAAAAATAAAATAGCGTAATTGCTCTGGAGGTTTGCAGCGGCACCTCTCACTGCACCGGTTAACTTTTATATTTGTTACTCGTGATTCCGTAGTTTTTTAAAACGAAAATGCGCTTTCAATATGTGTACCCGATGCCGAGTTCGCACACCTGGACCCGTATTGAGTATTGATATTTCAAGTGATCGGTCCACGGTATGTCGTTGTGCCAGCCAGTGGTATTTTAACGCACGAAACTTCCAGTCCAACTAGAAAAAATTGAGACTTGGCTGGAGATACGACGCAGCGAGAAACGTTCCATGTGCTTTCTATTTCGATGATATTTTTTCATTCATTTTTTTTCTATTGGAGCATTTGGTGTGGATTTAATTGCATTTTTCATTGTTGGGATTGTAATATATAATTTTGTATTTTAACTACAGACTGAAATTATTATTTGATTGAATACGAATGGATCTTGATTAACATTTGCACTTGATACATTTTACAATTTAATAATACAACTCGATATTTGCCATCAAAAATTTTAATCGAGTGACTGGGAATTTCAGTTTGAATGAAAGTAGATCAAGTTTATTGTCATATTTGACAAATTTTGAAAGCTTGCATTTTTTATTGGTTGATAAGGTGAGACCGATTTTTTAAGGTAAAAATTTCACAAGTAAAAAAAATATTGGAAATTAGCACGTAATTTTGACTTTTTACATTGAAAGGATTCGAGCTTTTCTTGCTGCTGCGTGAGCTAAACTCGAGCCGGATTTTTTGACCACAATTTGCTTATAACTAGATGAAAGTTTCAGGTCAATCTCTGGGTCTGTACCACCGAGTTTTACCGAGTGTGTTAGTTCAATCGCTAGATACAATTTGTTAGAATAGTTCAATGTGGCCTTCCTTAAGTGTGTGACCCATATGATGCGTGCGTGTGCTAATCGATTCGATTTCAAAGTCGCGAACAGATACTTCACATGTGCGATGCAATTAACAGCCGAAAGATAGAATTTTCGGTACGTGTAGGCGTGTTATTTGATGTTGATGTTGCAAGTTAATCTTAACGATCTAAAGATAATGCTGTCCACTGTACTCTAATTATAGCTTTATTTAATATATATATTATGAGCTTCCATCCGTGTAACCCAAAGATCAACGATAGAATTTAGATGCCTCCAACGACAGGCTGATTCGCGGTCTATGAGTAACGTGCTATATTTATTATTATGTCGGAGAACAAAGAGGTATAATAGAGAATTTAACTTAAGCAATAAAATGATCAATTAGCTGATTAATTGATTATTTGATAAAGATAAAAGAGAACAGTTTTATAACTTGTAAGTGACTTGACAAATTAGTAACACGGATCCAATCATCCGCGATTGTTCGCTCATGTCCTAGAAAAAAAGTATATGGAATTGGATTACGCGGATGATGGCTTAACCGAATGAATATAATTTTCTCGTAATGTATGAACATGTGTATATCGATAGACTTTAATTCGCGTATGTGAATTGCGCACTTACACTACACGTTAGTTCGATCCTCAAAGGTTTTCTTCCAATCCAGTAGAACGTTGATAACATGATTTTTTAGATAATAGCTATTTTTGACTGGTATGCAGTAAGTTTTCCGAATTTAAGCGGTTTTTTGAGATGAATTGTACATTGCATAAAAGGGAAAAGCATTTTGATTCTAGAAATCATTTCTCTTTATTGTAATACCTTTATTAATTTACTATTCAGAAAGGCAGTAAATCTGATTATTATTGTAAATAATCTTAGTGACCTGCTTCAATCAATTCGTTCTTTTGTGGTTCAGATGAATTTACACAAATTGATTCAGTAATTATTTTAATATTTTTCAAGTACATTGAAAAAATTAATATTGATGAAATTTCTATACAGATATGTGATTTATTGAATATTTTTTTTTCAATATATTTTATGCTAAATTTCATAACTTTATCGTATCTATTGAAGGTTTTTAATTTTAATTTATTTTACGCCGTTCGCGTTGATTAAAAAAGTATTTATTTCAGACAAAAAGAAAGTTAAAAAAAAATGAATTGGTTTTTAAAACTATAGATGTTCGCGATAACTGAAGCACAGAGTACACGATTTATTATTTGACTATCCGTGCATTTTGGATGAAAGCATTTTACAGTAATCAAATAAGAAAAAAATTTTTTTTGTCACTTTGAAAAAATTGCTGTTTTGCATGAAATGCAATCGATAATCTTGTAGTAAAATTGCACTATGTTTTTGATTTTCAAAATTTCATGTGTCAATGTCGACTTGATTTAAAAATATGTATTGTTTGTTTATAGAAAATATGTATTGCTATATACGGCCTTTTCATTTGTAATCGTACATATCAAAAGTAGAAAATTTAAGATCTTGTTTTTAGTCGAGTATATGATAATAATTTATTTTCAATGTTATAAGATTAGTTGAAAAATTTATGTGCAAGCAATGCGTGAATAATTTAATTGGTTAGTAGGATAAACTGCCACGAAAGAATTTTGTTAAATTATAATATTTGTAGAGCAAATAATTAATGATCTGACTGAACAAAAAGCTTTGATAAAAATATGATGAAAAATGTAATCTGTTCAAGATTTAGGCATGTCTGCCAAATTTGTTCTCATTTAGTCTACCATTATAAAATAAAAATTTGTTTTTTTTTTAATTTCTTTGTTTATTTTTTTGTTTATTTATCTATTATCTATGTTCTTATAAATGAGATGTAACATTTTTGAATAATACTATCTATTTTACGTGAATGTTCTCTACAGGAATATCATTTGCAAATGCTTTTTGTACATGAGATTTACTGCACACCTTGTTGTAAAACGTTTTTTCTCTTGTGCTATATACATTTGATTGCAGAAAACTGCTGATATTTTGTGCTTACGAGAAGTGTTGTTAGTTAAAAAAAATGCTGAACTTTTTATAAACTTATGGTACACGTTATTATAATTTTTCAACTGGTGCTTTTGTATTATTTTCTTCACTATTTTCTATCTTTACTCTAATAAGCTATGAGCTGTAGTGTTTCCCAATCAGCATTTTTTAAACTTCATTTATTTTTATTCAAATAATTTTGAGATCCGATCGTATTTAGAAAATTCAAATGTTGATAAAAGTTTATAAATGTTGAATTGGATACAGTAATTTGCTAGAAGACTAACATAATAATATTTTATGTTTTTTTCCGTGGATTTTTTCACGGATTTCATATTTATTAGGAAACTATATACAAAGTTCATTAGTAGTAGATACAAGGTCATGATGAAATGTCCACTAACCAATCTTTATATAAAATGCCTTTTTTATTGATTCAAGCAAACGTATGGTCCATGTAAAAGGGTTTTTTTCTGTAACGGTTTAACGGTTACCCTAATGAATATGATTTAGTTGCGCTCAAGTAAAACTTGATGGATTAATTGCTTAAAAAGGCAAGAAAACTTGAATGCTCCTCTTTGTTAAGAATCTTGATATGTTGAATATATATTTGTGTTATTCAGTAATTATTTATCGATTTTTCACTAGAAATTGACTTTCTAGCTTTAGAAAAAGAGATTAAAAGTGGCGCACTAACCACAAAAACTATTTCGCTTACTCAGAATTATTAGAATTTTCATATAGGATAGAACAACGTGAATGAGTGTTTTCCAGCTCGTTTTCAAAACTGAGACATTTCAAAACTTCAATACAAAACGACTGCGAATTTTCATGAACGACAAGCGACACAATAAACTGTACTTTATACGATCAAAAATGTTATTACTCAAATTTAATATACAAAGTAAGTAAGTCGTCACATGAAAAAGGTTTTTTGTTTCAAATATTTTATAGATGTAGCTGTTAACCGGGATCGGCGTGATCTCCGGGCATTGAAGATAACGTTGAGCTGTACTTTCAAAATAGGGTTTTATGAAATTTTAAGTTCTTTCGCCACTAGTGAATTGAGAATTTTAGCGATTTAGAATAATGGTTTTCATGTAATTATTTGGTTTAAGAATAAATATCTAAACAGTCCTTGGAAACACGATAAAAAGTTACTTTATCGTTGAAATCTCGCGGTTTTTCACCAAAAGAATAAAAAATTTAAAATCTGGATTAATTTATCGTTAAAAGCTGTAATCAACTTGACGCACTAGGGAGACAAGTAATGGATGTTCAAAAATGTTACTTACGATCTTTCGTGATAATAAATAATTGATCGTGGCAACAATGAAAGTTCCCTGTGCATCACAAAGTTCTTCATGTAGCATTCTATATCTAAGTCAAATGGACTAGAGACAAAGAATAACAATTAATCGCCCTATCGATATAGTGGATAGTTATTGAACAATTGGAAATATAGACTATGATGACAATCGGTGGTACTCGTTTTACACTTATATATCATCTCAGCTATGGTAGTAGTTCGTATGTACTAACATATTAGAATAAAAATAACGAAATGACATTTAAAATGTAAATGATTATATCATTAAATGGGCTGTGTTAGCGAACAGAAAAAAAAAAATTGTATACTCTGTGCGTGCGCCGCGTGAGTCTCGAACCTATCGGTTCAAAATCAGCTTTCTTTTCATAAACCAACTCAAATGGTTTCCGATTGAGTAGTGTATTATCACTTGGAAAAGAAGAAAAATTAAAAAAAAATAAGAATAGAGACGAATAAAAGTCGGAGTATGAAAGTAAACAAAAGGAGAGGAAAGTATATAAGCATAATAACTTATAAAAAAAAGAAAATAAATGGCGCATATCTACGGAGTGCAATATGAAGCTGTCTCCGAAATAATCGTCACAACCCGCAAAAAACATGTTTTACATTAACATTGCATATATAATTACACAACGACCACCGTGCACACGTTGTACCTAATAATTAATAATTAACTGAGCTAAATTAATTGTAGTAAAGTCCGTCGTTTATTGTCAATAATGCTGTACCTATACATGGAGTATGAATGACGACTTGCCGTTTTTAGGCTTTAAACGCGTCTATCAAAAGGCTGTAATAATAAAATGTTAGAATGGTCCAAGCTGTGGTAATACTTTTGTAAATGTGCTCATTTTTCAAACGACTTTTTTAAGCTACGACGATTATGTTTCTTTCTTGTCAATTGATTTCAATAAAATTAAAAAAAATATACCAAAAGACTTAGATTTTATACGATTACAAAATTAACTAAAATATTAAAGTTGCACTTTTATTGACGAATTCAATTGGCAAGAAGAAATATTAATAAAGTATAATAACTTCAAAGGGAAAACAATAATGAAAAACAAAGAAAGAATAACACATGTAATCCAGAGTTACTAATAAAAAAAAACAAACAAAAGTCTTATCAAAGTCAGGATTGTATTTGCTACCAAATCGAAAAATGGGTGAAGGCTATTATACTTGGGCTGATTCGTACGACTATAGGGTTCGGGTAGATACACTTTAGCTGATGAAAAAAGTTATATCGTAAGCGTATTAGCGATTAAATAACGTTTTAACCGTCTTAATGACTATCTGTGACACGCAGTGTACAACTATGGCTAGATGTGGGAGCTCTTGTCAATGTTTTTACGTAATAGCAACAAGAATAAAAACAAAAACACGTAATACGTGCGTACATTTGTATAGAGTTATAACGATGTCCGAGCTGTGTATTTGATTCCTTAAGCAATTTTTCCACAATTCGTTTATTGGTTTGTTCGCAATGGAAGAAAAAAAAAACGTAACTCACGTAATATTGTATACCGAAAGATTCTGGTTTCCGGTGCAAGCTCTGAACAAAAAATAATGCCGAGGAACAAATACGATGCAACGAATACAATAAATCCAGTAAGGCCTTTGTACATTAGTTCTGAATCTTTCACTTTTTCGAGTGCCCTAATGAGCGCATTCAAAAGATGGATTCGTCTTTAGTGTGGGCATACATACGTAGTTATTTTTCAGTTCCTCTGAAGAAAAAAAAAGTGTGCGACCTTTTACAACGGATTATTTGTCTAAAGTTGCTTAGAGATTGGAGGACTTGATTGTAGTGTTGATATTTGTATGAATCGAATAATCCAATAACAATTCTCTAGACGTATTTATTATATTCTTCGTTGTGTGCTTTTACACGTTTTATTATTGCGTGCTTTTTTCAATCGGTAATATACATGTCTATATTACTGTCTACTAAACTATGCTTTTTTAATAAACTCAACAAGCCGGAAATTTTCGTTATCGACTTGATAGTTTGGGATGGTTAGCTAATATAGTGGGTTTATATATGAAATATTTACTGTATTTTGAAGCCATTAAACTTGATCCTTAGTACGTGCAAACTAACTAATACTGTATTGGTTCTGGCTACACTTTAGTTGTAATCGAATGTATTTGTTATTCAAAGTTTATAAAATGTTGATTTCTCGAGGTGCATAATTTATATGATTCAATTTAGCAATTTGTTAAGAACACTAAGAACACTTGATAACTGTTTTAGTTCACTAAACTCTTATACATAATAATTGACTTGTAACAACACCGATAAAATATCAGCCGACGCTATGCCGAGAAAGTAAAACGAATAAATTAGGCGAAAATTTTATGTGGTATGTAGCACTCGCAAACAACTGTAGTATCGACGAGCCAGTATTAGATTTACATTAGTCTTTCTTGCGAATTAATAGCGGTACCAATTCAGTGTTAGTTATAAATTTGAAAGTTTATTGGTAATTGTGAAGCTGAGACTTGAATTAATATATTTAAAAATAGGACCAATATGCCGTTTTCATGAATAACAATTGAAAAATAATAAATCAACGAGTAACTTGGCAATAGTTAAGAAAACTTTTCTCCGACAGTTACTAATGAGTGATATGAGTTAATTCTAATATTTTATTTGTCTTGAACAATCATTTCCTACGTGCACTTAATTTTGTAAACGAGTGAAATGGAGTTTTTCATTCAAAAACAAAGAGACTAATGTAAGGGCACGAAAATGAAATTCTAGTTAGATTTTATCGATAACAAGTACGTGAATGTGCAGGTGAAGATCGATTAAAATTATATATACACATATGTATATCGAAGCATACTTAATATATAGAGATGTTTAAACGTCGAAAAAGAAATAATCTTGCCACGTCTGGCTCAAAGTAGCTGTAATAAAATGGATACTGTCGACGATGAATTGGTAATTTAGATTTCAATTTTAGCTCGCTAGTAAAAAAATAAAGTAAAGGCAGAAATGCGCATTATTGAATATTCGCAACTTACGGAGCGAACTTGTGTAGCGAACAAAAAAAAAAGTTTAATTAGATGAAGAAAAATCCACCCCGCTTTAATTCGCAATAGCAAGTGATGGAAGTAGTGTATCGCAGTCGCTAGATGAGGAATGACGAAAGACTATATGTAATATGAAGTTTCGCCATTTGCATACAACTGTTACGCAAAGACAACTTGAACACAAGCATTTTCTTTCTTTTTTTTTTCTTTTGCGATGCGCGCCCACGTGCGGACAATCAAATTATAACGAAGCTTCGCGCTCGCGCGTTGTCAATTAAAAACGAGCCGCTTGCATTGCCGTGATTGGATTTGATGTTTGCCCGTAAGTGCTTTTCCTCACTTTTAATCGATTACGAAAATAATTCACGATCTTTTGAGTGCTTCGCGAAAATCTTATTATCACAGGTCAAATAAAGAACTTTGTATGATTACGAATTCGATGATAGATGCGCTACTGTGCAGATTGAGCGCTTATCAGTGTTTCAAAATTGAGTGCGTTATTTGATCTTTCAATGTAATAGAACAATAATATCGTTCCACTTGTATTTGCGTGATAATGAACGAGGTTGTTGATCATTATATTTTAAATACTGATTAAAATCGTTGCAGACTCTCGATTCTATTCAAACTATTATTTTCCGTAATATTTTATTAGTCATATAAAAAAAATACTTTCTATTGTGTACTTTACGTCAATCGGTATATAAGAATCTCCAACAACAGCGTATCTGTGAATTTTGACGAATTTAAAATTAATTCATTTTTATGTATAATATGCGAAATGAATACTAACGAATGATCTTCATGCAGTCTTTAACAAGTAATCGAAACATAATTACTTAAGATTATTAAGCAAAGAAAGGGTAACTAACTATGTACTTTTTTATGATTGAGCACGGAACAATTTTTTTCACTGGATATATATCTGTAAATTTCATTTGTACGAAACATTTTTACATTCTTACCACTATTTACGAAATCGATTATCAATAAGAATCTCAAACTTTCTAAATATAAATAAAGTAACTGATCGAAAATGTACGCTCGACGATTATTTGAAGCTTGTAATAAGAACTAACAATTGTAATAATAATTAAGTAACGTACGTTTATTCGTATTGACAATTTTCAAAGTAATAATAACAGTTTCGCTGAATATCAAAAGAAAAAAAGCACGTTGGATGGCATAATCCACGAGACTCTTCCTCGCTCTAACGAAGCATAGGTAATCGATAGCTAGAGATTTTCAGAAAAAATAACAGAACTATATAGTACATGATTACGAATAACAATTACCTGCACTCTTAACGTTTGCATCTCGCTTTCGTCTGTTTCCGTGTTACGTAATACTTCGAGGTAGCGAACGATCGAGCATTTTTTCAAGCGACAAAAACCAAAAAATGGGGAAAAAAACACCGTGTTTCGCGACTTTTTCGATACGCGTGACGCGACAGCGTTATAAAAATAAATATAAAAATTAATAAAAAATGTTTATAGATAAAAAAAAACAATAATTTGATAGAATTTGCAACGGGAAAGGCTAATAGATGCGAAAAGAGGGTAAACAAATAACAATTATCGCGCAAGACACAAAAACAAAAAAAGAAGTGAATGCGAAAGGGTGTTGATAGAGGTGAAAGAGGGATATTAGATGAATAATATGTGAGACGTGAGCTTAAATATATCTGCCTGTAAAACTCCTGTTTGTACCTTACTAGTTTATTATACGCGATCGCTACATCGATTGTAGAAGTGCGAATGTGAGTGTCTGTGATTTCTCGAGGACGTCGTTAAAATAAATGTGAAAAAAATGGAAGTATGCGAATCTTCCGCAAATAACTACGAGCATCGTAACTGACAAAAAAAAAAAACAAACTCATTTGTACGCTTTTATATCACTTTTCTTTTGTTTCTTTTTTTTCTTCATTTTTTCTCTTTTTTCAACGAGGCAAAATCGAAGCGTTCATGAAAAGTACTGTCTTTTCCGCTGCATGCAAATCAGCATATTTTCAATGAATAACTTGGTAAATATATTAAAAATTAAAAAAAAATAATTGAAACGCCGAAATATCTCTTATTGTTGGGATGGACGAAAAATCGGAAAAGACAGAGACTTTTACGAGAGATATGGTTTAGCATTTTTAACACAAGGTAAAAGAAGGTATTTGGAATCTACACAAGCGCATGAGACACTTATTTGTCGAATAAAACAAAACAAAAATTGTAATTGCGTGGTAGAAAATGTAGTTGTTGTAAATTGCAAGTAGAAGGAAAGTGTGTCGCCTTATGAAGCGTAGACGATTCGAAACGATACACGACTAACGTATTGAGAAAAAAAAAATTCAAAATAAATCTTTCCTTTCCTATATCTATTTCTATTTAGGATCCTTTTTTTCACGATGCTACATAGACGTAATGTAATGCCGTTTAGATGACAAATAACCAGCAAATAAAAATGCGTTCTATGTACACCTGCTGTGTTGATGGTTGACAATTACGTTTTATTCAAAGTGTCCTTTCTATGTAAAATTGTTTGTCCCATCAAAAAAAAAAAAAAATGATAAATAAATGGTATCTTTCATGTTCAGAAGAGCGTTTTTTTATTGCACCCTTCCATTTTAAGTTACAACTCTTAAATCATGTAATCTATTAAAAACTATCTTTGATTTTATGTTCTGATAATGAGTAGCAAGATAAGAATCATTCATTAATACTATTTCCAAATAAAAAGGTGAGAAAGTGATAAACAATTAAAGATTTTTTATGTAACCTTTCGAAAAAAATTTTTATGATCATTTGAAAAATTATACTATCCGTCTTAATATATTATTTTAACTTTTGAAAATTCCAATTTATATAAAAAAATCAAGTGTTGTTTCCAACTTTTGCATAAATTAATACAATATTTTAGCATAGAATCGATAAAGCTATTCTTTGACATTATAAAAAAAATCAACTGCATTGTTTTTGAAACGAAATATTCCACACCATATTATTTTTGCATCATTTATGCATTATCATTGACGTAATGCCGCGAGTACAACAATATTATTACAACGGACAAACTTGCATAAGCCATTGAACAATTTCAATAATACACACTGAGATTGATACTTTTAATGAATGGCGATCGATCGTTTCATGATCGACGTTTTGTTTTGTTATCATTTGCGAGCGAAAATACGAACAAAATCTAATCAGGTGTAAATCATTCGAGGAAATAAACTAATTTACGTATACGATTTTGTCAGACCCTCTGACTTCTTATCGAAACTTACATCGTTTCAATGAAATTCCTTGCAATGTTTACAGTACAAAAGATTCGCAAAAAGAGTATAAAAGCGTTTCGAATTTGTTGAAATTCACATCACAAGGTAGTTTACAACAATTCAGTACAGACAAGATCAATCAGTATGAAAATCTCCGTGGTTTTAGTTGTCGCTTTTGCTCTTGGTAAGTCATAGCTTTGAGTATCATTGAAATAGAAACTTAAACGCTGTTTCTATCAAATTGATCACCGCCGAAATCCAACCCAAACAGGTGCAAATGCCTCGGGTGTGACGCGGAAAAACTGGTATGCGCGAAAAACGCGGATATCGGTGAATTTCCGTACCAGGTATATCGCTGCGGCTGAACGGCAATCATTTCTGCGGCGGTGCCCTCATCTCCAGGAAGCACGTGCTCACCGCAGGTCACTGCGTTGCGGCTACGAGGAAGCTCATCTTTGCCGTTGTTACCGCTGTCGCACAGTGGACGGTTTAGGATTTGCTTGGACAAAAATTCGTCGACAACTCAATTCTTAACCGAATTGGATGATTCT
>JAWWMK010000002.1:42318-63069 GCA_035047105.1 Galeopsomyia nigrocyanea
TTCAGAGTTCCGAAATTTGACATTTTCGAAAAATCGATTTTTATAACAGAAAACAGGTACGAAAAAAATTAAATCCAGTAGGTCTTTGTAGGGATTACTTCAACGAATGTGAATGTGTCGTGCAGAAGTTGATTATCCGTTTTATTAATATTTTAGCCGACTTTGAAGTTAGGGGTGCCGTTTTGCCCCACCCTCCCCTACCTATTGCGAAACGAAATTATTGACGCTGAAAAAATAGCGAGTGGCGTTAATTGTGTTCCAGTAAGTTATGTTTAAGTTAGGCCTGTAGACGGTGGCACTTAGTCAACTTGGCAAAAAGGGGTGACAGTATTGTCAATATAATCGTGGGTGTATTTCAGCAGGGGGTGACGAAATGGCAACGACATAAAGAGAGCGAGCGCGAAAAAAGCAATCTACAGGAATATCGCTGACGAACTAATAATTTGGTTTAGCCGAAAAGCCATAAAAAGAAGGCTTTGTCGAGTAGGGGAGTCCGTTTCCGCCAAGCACTCTGTTTGGAAATAGCAAGCGAGAACAAAGTTGCATCGAAAGGCGAAGTGGAGCGAAAGGGGTGGTTTGTCGGGCAGGTGATACGGTCCTGGGCTTGCCGCCCCGCGCCCGTCGCGAGCGCGATGGCGCTGCGAAGCCTCCCTCGCGCTCGCGGGGGTACGCCGCGTAGTACGTGACGTAGCTCGCGCGGACGAGTGGGGCGGCTCGCGGCTGACGTCAGCGCTCGATAAATTCCCCGCCACGTGCGCGTAGTACGGGCGGCCCAGAAGCTCCTCCCCCCACCCCTTTATAGCTGCACCTACAGCACTCCCCTCGCCCCTTACCCCCTCGCTGTGAACTCGAACCCCGCCAACTGCCCCCGCGGCCGCGGCGACGCTCTCTCGCTGCTCTCCTATTATTCCTCTGATTTCCGTCTCTTCTCCGCGCGCTTATCTCCGTCTTTGCGTGCGGCTGATGCTGTCTCTGCATGCTTCCCTCTATTTATCTTGATTTTTCTCGCCCTCTTCTCGCTCCACGTGCTGCTGCTGCATTTTCTCTTCCGCGCTCCATTTTTTTTCTCCCCTGCGAATGACTCCAGGCGTGCAGTGCGCGTCGCGATTTTCACTCTGGAACGCTGACAAACGCCACCAACCGCAACGCACATACGTACACACTAGCCCCGGGCCATGTAATTGCCTCTCCGGCGACGTTTTTTCCCATGATTTCACCTTTTATATCCGGACCCCTCCATTCTCTCCCTGATGAGAGCCACACTAGATAGACTTCTTCGTATGTCCTCCTCCTCTTCCGTCTTTTTTTCTGCTATTCTGATGGATTGCGAACTTTCGAAGTATAAAAGGGCTGCTTTCATCCAGAAAAAAACCTATTCCATAAGTTTCGAAAAGCAAGTTTTGTCGCTGTCAGCTGAAATAATAAAGTGCCGCGAGGCTGTAAAAGTTCAATCGAGGAGTGTATATACTCTCCTGGTCGCTGCCTCGCATATTTACATTTTTGTCATAGTACCCTCGGAAAAGAGGAATTTTTTACGCGGCGGAATCGAACCCTTGACCCTAACTTCTCGAACGACCCCAACCTTCTTTTCATGACCCTCGTACTCGCCTGGTATACTAGTTTTACTTGTAAAAGGCCGTATATTTTACGAAGTCTGTATACAGGATGAGCTGCGTGACGGAAGGGTGTTGGCGATGTCGTCGTCGTCGAGGAGGAGGAGGAGAAGGCTCGTTTTATATTCTTCCTTAAAAAAAACTTTTACGTTATTTTCCACTGGGATATGCCAAACTTTTCTAATATCATTTGCCAATATTTCTTTCAATCTCGCAAATTGCATCATTTGAATAAATATTTTATGCATAGTGAGTCATGTAGCTCGCACGTCGAAACGCGTCTTTGAACATACCCTTATACGCAGCAGCGACAGAATGAATAAACGATCCGAGTGAATTGGATTAATCAAATAAATTTCAGATCGGAAAAAGAGAAATAGCCGGCTATTAGTAAGGATCGTGCAAATTAGAGACGCTCGATGAAAATCAGTCTTTAGCTGCTAATCTGATTAGTCAAAATCCGTTTGCTCGAGGAATACAATATTTGAACTGATATTCGTCACTGTCGTAAATATATATCGTCCTATTAAGAGGATCAAAAGCAACGCTTGTGTGAAAAAATGAGCTATGCATTTCTCACTACAACAACGTTTTTATATCGTAACTGTTTCGTCCCGTAATAGGAGGGCCAGACTGCGCGTGGGTAAAGCCGTTTGGCAAATAAGTAGTAAAGCTCGACGCGTCGCCCGGCGGGTCAAATAGGCGAGCGAGCGTTGCCAAGAAAAAAAATTGGGCGATGCCTTTAATTTCTTCGGTGTCGGATTCGAACGAGGCAACTAAATTGCCGCACGAAGGGTGTGTGTGTGTGTGTGGGTGTGTGTCTGCGTTTTATGGTTATATACTGAAAGAGCGCGCTGACACGCTCGTAATTAAACATAAAAGCGGTTATTCATATGATTGACCAGACAGTATTTGACGGCAATCGGGCCAATGAAGTACGCCCGTCGAACGATCTTATTAACTGTTAATTTTTCGTCCGATATTACTTATTTTACTGATGAACCGTTGAAATAGCATACTTTTGACATAATTTGAAAAGTTAGTATTACGCTATAAAAACACCTTTTTTACATGCAAGATTTGCTCGATCTAATCAGCAAAGTAATCAGCCCCTGTTGAAAAAGGCCAAATGCCACTTCAAGAAATGTGGAATCGGGTGAACGACTCCGCGATATAAACAACACAACTTGCAGTTGATATCGTCATAAAATCAGAAGAGCCAAATAGGAAAATATCACGTCGAGAGAGAGAGAAAGAGAGAGAGGAATGTAGTTGGAAGATTTGGGCTGTGCGCGGCATTTGATTTGATCTTTCAGTAGCAGGGCACAAAAGCACGGGATCATTAAGTATCGTTGATCCTATCAAAGCATTAAGTAAAAGATTACGTGTGAGCGGGCCATACAAATTCACGTAAAAGAATCGAGCGCGCAATCTCGAGACAATCGTTCGATATACATAGCTCGCACACGTCATTCTCCAGCCGTCCGTCCCATCACGCACGAGCAAGCGCCGCATCGTTCGAGCCAATATTGCATTGGTGTGTTTTGTGTGGTGTCGTATTATTGGGGGGAGGCAGAAAGTCACTTAAGGAAAAGCCGCTAAAACTCGAAGAAAAGGAGCCCGAAGCTCTTTTATTTGAGTTTGAAATGGGGAAAAAAGCTTTAATTCAGCAAATATATGTGGGGCAGCATGTTTGTTGTTTATAATAGAAGCGTCATAAAAGAATAACTAATGACCGCTCCATATTGGAAATAGGCGCTCGCGCGCGGAAGGCTGCACGTCAATTGAAAGCAGGCAATATCAATCTTTGGAATGAATCCAAAATATCTTTCAATTAAAAGGCTGGGTGTGCTGTATGTAGGGCAAGATGACCAGGCGCTTCGAGCCTAATCATCGCATACGTATATATCAATTCGGAAAAGCAAAACAGCGCTGGTGGCACGCGCGCGTTTGTAAATTGCACGTCAGGCAGGCGGGCGGGCGGGCGGGCGATGCTTATCCGAGAAGGGCCGAAGGAAGGAAATCTGGTGCGGGCTGCCGCATGATACTGCAGGAATCATTCAAAAGCCGAAATGTCCGTCGAGTCGGAATGAATAGAAGCGCTCCCCCATTCGGAATCCCGTGTCAATTTGAAAGATCGAGCGAAGGCGAGCGGGGCGAAGCCGGAGAGCGCAAACAACTATAGACGGAAAAAAAAGAAATATTATTTTGCCGAGCGGTCAGTCGAGGGGGTGAGGGGAAACTGTCTGGAAGTTGTGCACGCGCGCATCACAAGGGGGAGGACTAGCACAAACAACACATTGAGAAAATAGGTAAAGGGCGTCTTGATAATGTCTCGGCTCAGCGTATAGCTCTCGCTTCGCAGGCGATTTGGGTCACCCAATTTTTCAGCATTGCGCTCTCTCTCTCCCTCGGCTCTTTTTTCCTCGTTTCTCTCTTCTCGCTCGGCAGCCCATTATAATACAGCCATGCACGGGAACTGGCTGGCTGGCGCACCGTTATTTAGGGTGAAACTCGGTTCCCTGAAATTTAGGTCAGCGGCCAATCGATCGCACTGCGCTCTCTCTCTCTCTCTCCCTCTACTTGCAACGTTCCAGCTTTTCAAGTTTCCCTATCGACGCATTAGGGGAGGAATAAAAAAGAAGGACAGAAAAAAGGCATTGCAGTGCGAACGAGCCGAAGTGCGCTATGCGAGATCGATATTCGAGACTCGCAGGTGCTAAAGTTCCACAGATTCATTCGCTTGTAGACTATTTTCATAAAAAATTCATAGCGGTGTCGAACATTCTTCTTCTCGACAATTTTTCACCTCTCTCGCTTTTTTCCTCTCGAATCTCTAACCCCTCTTTTCGTTCAATTTTTAAAATCCCGGGTGTAACAACGATTTATCCACTTCTGCATCGTATGGATTTCAAGAGCCTTCAAAAATTGCTATTCCGTTCGACTTGAGAGTTTCATTAATTAAAAATCGTATACTTCAAGGGATTGAATTGTCAATTACGCTAGAACAAACCCCCAGAAGTTTCAAACTTTTCCAACTGTCGCGTTCTTATACTGAAAAATTGATAGAGCGTTTCTCTTCTCTTGCGTAAGTAATGATTGATGTGACGTTGTCAGCCCGAATTTCGAAACTTTTTCATGCTCCATGCAGATTTTACAATGCTCACCGTTTTATTCATTGCTGCGGGAGTTAGCGTCAATCTCCTCTGCCTAAATGACATTTTTTTTCGGAACACCAACTATTTGATCCGTCATTTTGTTTTCGGTCGAGAATGTCGAAATTAAAAAAAAAAGTAACGATTCGAATGAACTGCTGTTCATCAACAACATTGCACATTCGAATGTGTTTTCAAAAAGTTGAATGGTTAAAGTCGAAGCTTATATTCAATCGTGATAAATCGATGTTCACGCGATGTACTCTACCCACTAAGTAAACTTACTCTCAAGATATTTAGGCATTGTGACGAAAATAAAATAAATCAAAGTTGATTATTTGGTAGAAAAAAAAAGAAAGCCCATGAGAGAATTCGTAGACATTCATCGAGTAGTGCACGGATAAGTTTTGAAAAAGCAAGGAGAACCTTACAAAAAGAGGGTGATAAAGCACGCGTGGCCATTGATAAGAGAGTTGGGAAGATATAGGATAGATCGAAAGAAAACGCGAGACAATCCTTTAGGATAAGCCAACGAGACGAATCGGCCGGCTTGCATGGCATTCGCCGGGTATAGACCGCAGCACTCCACCACCACCTGGCTGCCATCGTCGCTTTTCCACGTGACACGAGGCACGTTCACGCTCCAGATCGCGCGGGAAAACTCACCACGCGGACGACGCGCGTATTTCCTGCCAGAAGAGAGCGCCAACGACCAAATAAAAGGAAAAAAAAAAAGAAAAAACGAAATAACAGAAAGAAAACGGGACATGTAAACACACGCTGGCACCGCAGTCCCGAGTTCGGATGAATTTATGGCCTCTTCTCTACGCTTCACGTCTCGTCTGCACGTCCGGACTCTGCCTGCGTCTTTTATTCTCATTCGTAAAAGATTCACGTTATTTATTGCATTGTTTATATTCGATTTCTCACTTCGCTGGCACATGCCCCAACCGCGGAAAAACGCACTTTTTACGTGTCCCTCTTCTGCTACCCCTCGACTTTTCGGCTTGCACGCACACACCTGCATCTATCTTACCCCGATAGCTCAACTTTGTTCCGCTTTATGCGCTATTTATTGGCTATCATTATACGAAAATTACGGTCTCCGAATAGCTTTTTATAAGCCCTCTGACAAATCAAACAAGCAACGTACCCCGGGTTTTCAGCACGTTGTCGCGTGAAAGACGCTGTTTTCCGAGTATACTGCAGCGTAATCGTTATTTAATAATAAGGTAGGTGGACCCAACTTGGGAATATATCCAATTTGGGACTAATGCTCGGATTTTGAGTTTAGGCGTGCTGTAGCGGTACAGCGCTGTGGCATTATGTTCGTATTATCAAACAATGAAAGTTCCATAGGTTCAAATCATCTCCAAAGACGAAATCGGTTTGATAAATAAACAATTTATTTGTTTCCTTGGATAGACAATCCATGAATTAAACAGTTATAGAAGCCATCCCTCAATCAATAAACTCTCATTTTTAATTTTTGTCAATTCCGCTAAGTTATAACTAAAGGAAGACCATCGTTGTAATACTCTTTGGTGTCCATGATATTTCGAAACCTGTTTTGCAGCAGTTGTTTTGTGCTCAGACGACCAAATTTTTCAGCTAATTAAATTTACATTTTAATGAATATGTATCATTTAAGTTAGTCTAACACATCTAAACATAAAACTGCGATATACCATTTGATTCGTTTTCTTTCACCTTTTCAAAATCACTACCCAGAAATTTTCTAGCGTGTAAATAAGCCAAATGACGCTCAATTTGGGACTACATCGAAAATAAATAATGGATTATGAATAAACATCACAATAATATTTGTTCACTTTGATCCAGTCTTGAATTTCTGTGAATAATTAAAGACAAAACCTGACAGTTAGTCAAAATAAATATACTGATTCCACTTATCAATGATAAAATATCGATTTTAGTTATATTTTTGAAAATTAATGATTATACGTAACTGTGGCATTGCCAGATCATGCTTATTAGCTTATAATACTTGAAAAGTGAAAAATATTGATGTTTTAACTTACTTATACGTACAGCTTTCATAAGCTTTAAAATGATGCCCCGCACGTTAAAAAATTCATTCATCGTAAAAAAATATGGGTGCTTGCAAAGAGTAGTCCCAAATTGGGTACACCTACCTTATTTATTCAGAAACTCGGTCAAAGAACTTTTATTAGACCAACATACGGTCTGGTAATGTCCAGAATAGATGATAAATTGTATGAATAGCAAATAACTATGGGCAGCGTATGTCATGATAGTCGTTCCCACGTGAGTAATCGTATTTGTATTAGTTTCGTCCGGCACGTGCCAAATGATATATTGGACTATATCGGTGGTCATTCACTAGGTTCCCATTGATGTTTAATTAATTATCCTAGACGCGAGGAGTAATTTTGTTTGATGAATATTCCGTTGATGACGAAGTCGACGTAGCATGTATCTGCGATGCGCCTAATGAAAATCATTTTTTTTTTTTTCAAGTGAAAGGCTATAGAAATTGAAAAATCGGTGATTTCTTAAATTTACGACTCCACCGGTTGTTGAGATAAAATTTAAAAAAAATTGGGTTACGCATATTCAAAATAAAGCGTGGCCTATTTTCAGTGTTGCACGCGATATGTCGTTGTGTGGGGCGTGTGTTTGGAAAAACTGTACAAACGAGCGTGCCTTATCTCGTAACTCGGTTGGTATCTCATCAAGAAAATTATCCCCCCAAGAATCGTTCCTCTACTACCCCCGGTTCACGTCGACGGCGCCAGCCAGCAGCGTCTTTCTTCTTGCCCGTTCTTCCTCTCTCTCGCACTTTTCCGGCAAAGGGAATTAAACTGAGTTTTTACTATCGAAGACTTTGATTTTGAAGTTACGGCTAAATGCAATTGCCGGCTTTAGTGGATTAAAGTCGTACTTCAAGCCAGAGCTACCATTTGTTTGGTTCACTCGGCGAATCGCCAGACTTCTCTGACTCTTGCAATCTTCGTATGCGAGGACATAAAAAGCTCGCGGAGATGCCGCACATGCTATATGTAAATTGCATTTGCAACGTGATACGTCCTTGGCTTTATTTACATTCTTTCTTTTCGATTTTCCCTCGTTTCACTTTGCTTTTTTCAACGACTTGTTTTTACTGTATCAAGCGCCAGCAGCAGATTTATCTTCTAAATCTTTATAAATTTATTTAACTTATATGCTCGATCGATTTTAAGTATTATAAACGAAACTTGCCAAGTAAAGCGTCTTAGATCTTCACGACAAATGAACACTCGAAAAAATAGTGCCATTTAATATTTTATTCCAAATATAATTTCAGATTCTTCAATAAAATTCGCATGCACAAACGTGCATGTTTTCGTGACTAAATTCCATTGTAATAAAATGTTAATCAGTTGATTTTTACTTTGCTGACGTTGAAATACGACTTGCTAAGCAAATAATTTTCACTAAATTATGATATAACTGATTTTAATTAACAATAAATATAAACTAAACGTGAAGAGTCGCGGTGGCTCAGTGGATAGAGCGCAGGGCTCCCATGCGGGGGACCTGAGTTCGATTCCCGGTGGGTACCACTGGCTTTTTTCAAAAAAGTGTATGTGCCAAAATTAACACCGCGACTCTGATGGTGGTTCGGATTCCACCTTAAGCTGTAGGTCCAGTAACTGGGGGGATTGGCGTCCTCCGGTTAGCTATAGGGGGGTTCACGCCACGAACTAAGTAGATGCGAATAATGACTGCTTTGGAACGCGGTAGTCCGATGCATCTCGATGGTTCACGGGAGGGTATGCTGAACAAAAAGAGCATAAAAGGGGATATTAAAGGGGGGAAAAATGCCTCCCACACTAAGGTGGTGAGCGAGGTACCCTAAAAGCCCGAGAAGGGTATAGGGAGTAAAATAATAACTAGAACTAGAACTATAAACTAAACGTCTGCAATATTGAAAAATTACAATTGCAAGTAAAATAATTTTTTTCTAACGGAACTTCTAAATTTGTCCTATTGTGGGATTCCGGATGTTGATTGAATATATTGAAGAATGTGATATGGAACTTATACTTTATTTATCGCAGACATTCACTCTAAGCGTCGCATTTCCTTTAGCGACTACATTATAGCTTAGGTGTCGTCCATTGGACGCGGACGCACGCAGACTGGCCATTCGGCCCAAAGGGCTCAAGCACCTTTTCTCGCTTTTCCCTTTTACGATACCAAGGCGAGTTCGGACTCGCCGCGGACAGATGTTTGCCAAATAAAATGCTAAACTCTCTTGCTCTCTCAGCTACTCAGCCTACTATTCCATTCCCACACTATGTAAACTAATTTCAAAATTCATACATGTTACAGAAGGTTGTGTAATGTAAAATCAACAAATCGTTGTTATACTGCAGTTTGAAAATCAAACAGAAAGAAAGTTGATTTAAGAGAAAAAAGTGATGTGAAAATTGAACAGCGATGTAGAATCTTCAGCATCGCTATGAATTTTTTCAGCAAAAAAGCTGACGCTTGTTATTCAACGTCATAAATGCGGTGGTAAGGGAGTTTTAATTTTTAATATTCCAAAAAGTCGTTTTTCTATGTGGGAAAACGCGAAATAAAAGGAATTACACCTGATAAAGAAAGAGAGAGAGAGAGAGAGAGAGAGGGAAAGAGAAAGAAAGGAAGTATAGAAAGAAGAAGCTTCTAAGACAGTTTTACAACGAGGTAGAAAGCTGGAAGCTTCATTTCCTGGCAAGTCGCCGGCTGGAGATTCTGGGCGAGCGAGCTGCACGCAGAGCTATTACACGAAAGAAAAGGGGGATGGAGCACACATGGACGCGGAGAGGATAGCGGCCACGTGGCTGCTGCATTGAAGTTTAGGAGGCATAAGACAGAAAGAGGACCAACTCAAAGGGTCTCTCTCTCTCTGCATCGTCGTCCTTAATCCGAGCGAGTGGCTTTCGCCGTGTAATATACTGCGCGCAGTACCAAGTAACTTCGAGTCTTAAAGTTTAAGGGCTCGGCTTGGCCTCGGCATCTAGTGTTACGAAACGAGGCCGCTTTTACAGCCAGTAAAATGTTGATTGGAATCCCGGCGATCGCAAGCGAGAGAGAGCTACTACCGCTACGCCGCCGCTTCGTCAACGCACCGTTGCTCAAAAGCGCAACGCAACGACGCTCCTCCAGCTAACAGCGAAGTGAAGAAAGTCACGTCTTAGATACAAACCGTCGTCTATTTATTCAAAGCTCCAACATTTTTATGGCTTACGTAAAGAATCATCGCGCTATTTTGATTATTGCTACAACAAGATTTTAATTTATTTATCTTCACAACAAATCAATTTCAACTCATCAAAATTCAAATTGTGCCACAAAAAAAAGTTCTTATTTCAAGTATGCAGCACATTTAAGAACTTTTGTGGTTTTCACTTTTCTTGTGATTAATTGCAATTATAAGGATCAATGTTGCAGCATCAACCAAAAAAATAGACCTATTTATTTTCAGATCATTTTTCCAGCTGTATTTTGAAATTGGTGTTAGACGTAAGAGTGTGTGCGTCATAGCTGAGTCCCAGACTATAGGGAAAGCGCAGGGAGAGGGGAGCGCCCTTTTTCTCTTGAGAGAGAGGGTGCGTAGGTGTGAGTAGTGTTTGGAGGGCTACGCACTCGAGCTGAATGTTGTAGCGAACGACCGTGTTATTCTTACTCTTGTGTTTCATTTAATAAAGTAAGCCATTATATATATCAATTGGGTGTCCATTCCTTATTCTCAATACACACCCCTTTCTTCATTTCCCACAGTATTGTTAAAAAACATCGGCGTCTTAAATTTGCTGCACACTGATTTTAAGAACCTACCTTCTCAATTTAATTTTTCGTAGTGTATACAATCCAACTAAAACTTTCGAAAATTCACTTGATAAAGAAAACTGAATCTGTTGTGTAATACTATGATATTTTGTTACTATTACTTATCATGAAAAGTTGAAGTGTGATCTTTGATTATATATCCAATTCTACAACAGCAACAAAAAAACTCGATTAATTTGGCACCAGTTCTGAAAAATATCAAATTGAATCGACGCTCCTAATTCTTTCCAATTATCATTCTACATTACAAAAGGAATCGAAAAAAAAACAAGGGCCCATCCACAAAAATGCTTGTTACACCCTTTATTATCCATAGAAGTCTCAAAATCGGTCGAAAAAGAATACACGAATTTCCTTGGTTTTTTTGGACTTAACAAAAAATGAATAACGATAGCGTTAATCTGACTTCAGATTTAATTCACATTGCTTTGAAATAAGTAATGTTAGTTCGTTATTATTATAATCATCTTCGGTCTACATCATGCGATAACATGTTTTCATAAAACCAATGTCAGAGTCTTTAGCAACAGCCAGCAAATTTTGTAAAAGGATGAATATCAAATTAACTTTTATCATTAATTATCCAAGAAAATTTTATCGATAGATTAGAAAATCAAAATAACTCTTTTCAAACGTTTCTTCAAAATTCGAAAACAAAGATCAAGCTCAACGTGATTTTTATTTAGAGCAGAGTTCAGCGTTCAAGTTTCGACACGGCTGAGTGAGTATAAATACAACATCCTCGTAACACAATAGCGGGTGACTCAATATTTTTTTTTTTAATCGAAAGGTACAAAAATACAAGAAAAAAAGTATAAAAATAGCGGTAACATGTGCCGCGCGCAGTATCGACGTTTTATGCACGTGTCCGGCCAACTCTTATACGTGTGATCTGTGTAATAATAACGTTTTCATTTTCATCATATGTCGTCAAACAGGAGTGCACGTCTATTTTTAGTCGACTGCAAAAGAACGGACGTATGAATGTATTACAAATGAAAGTAGGAAAAAGAAAGATTAATGACAAGAACAGAATGTATATAAAGGGGCGTGGAGATAAAATAGAATCGAGGAATCTGTAGGCGAGAAAGGCTTTTTTTCGATGCACGTGTGGAGCGTTGGATTACTCGAGGTGTACTGCGCAAGTGAGAGACGGATTTAGCTCGAAGGGACATTGGCGCATGGCACTTGCACGTGCATGCGGATACACGAACCTGACCTAGCGCAACTCGAGGTTGCGAAACTTACGTGCAAACCGCATGCATCAGATGCGTACGTTACGTATAATACGCTACGTTTTCCCTTCTGGCGTACTTCCTCTCTCGCTCTCTCGTCCTGTGGCTTTAACACGAATTCGCCTATTATACGTGCTCTATAAAAAAATACGGAATTGCTCATTATCGCGAATATGACTGTCTTAATCTAGGAACTTTATTACTAACGAACCGTCCATTCAAAAATTGAAAAAGTAGATTGAATAACTATATGCTCTCGCTCGCGAGTTTTTGTCTTCGATAGCTATCCTCAATTTCCGTCTGTTTCCTCAGAAAGCGGTTTCTCGCAGCAGCAGCAGCGCATTCAAATTCCATTCTTTCGACGCGACAATCTCCCGCATACTTGCTCGCGGCCACGAGCCCTTCCAACGGGGGGCGGCTTTTCTCTGGAACTTTGGCATCTTCTATTTTCCTTCCCTTGCAAATTCCAGCTGCGATTCAGTGTGGCGACTGACTGGTCCCTACAGCGCAGACTTTCGAATTGAGCGCCGAAGCTGTCGACGATCTTTTGTCAAAGACTGTTGCGCGGACCAGCCCTCGCTTGGACTCGCAAATATTCGCGCAATGCAGTCCCTCCCCCCTCATACCCAACCAGTCTGCCTGCCTGCCTACCCGCGGACTATGCAGTATGACTATAGTTATGAGGCGAGGGAGGATGAGTTGTAGGGCTGCGAATATCAACGCTTTATTGAGTGGATTAAGCCCGCGGGAGGCCGGCCGCCCTGCCAGTACACCGCATGCACTACGCAGACTCGTAAATTCGAAAATTTGCCGCTGATAATTTGCGTACTCGGGAAAATCCATGTGGCACGTGCAGCAGCAGCAGTAGCAGCGGCAGCAGCAGCAGTAGCGTGATGAATGCTAAATTAAGAAATTGCATAGGCGGTGCATTGCGCGTGCGTATACCCGTGGCCGCTGCATTCACCAACAGCGTAGAATAGTTACGCATGCGAATCATAATAATCAAAGGGTGGTTCAGGGGAGCGGTATAGGGCATGAATCGTGTGCGAAGTATAGCAGCGTGTTATGCCAACGATTTCACCGTGCCATACACACTCTCTCCCTCTCTCCCTCTCGTTACCTATGCTACGTACGTTTAATCTTCATACATTTTGCTTGTAAACACTGACGTGGTGGAAACGAACACGTGCCGGACAATTGATAACTCGTTGCGTTTTCGTTCGGTTTCGCATGCTAAAATTATCGCTATTTTCTCGATAGAAATGCGAATCGATTTTTACTTTTTTGTTTCCTCAGTTTAGTGTTAATTGCAGCGAATTGAAATAGCATTGGGCCGAGGATTGGCAAACGAAATTTCGGTACACCAAACATTTGAATCGAACCAGGATTATATAGAATGCAATATTGCCGTGTGCAGTTGGAAATCAGTAGACTGCGGGGATTGTACGCAGAAAGCACACGGACGAAACAAACGAGAGAGAGAGAGAGAAAAAAAAGAAACTAATCCACGAAATCGCGCGCGACATAACCGGATTGTCCGCGACTCGAACAGCGAAAATAATCCAAAGCTCCGCGCGAGACTCGTGCTAAAATTGGCGAGCAAGCTACAAAATAAAACGATTTAACAAGGCTTATAGTCTGCATGGGAATGGGGAGGAGAAGAAAAGCGCGGCGGCGGCGGCGGCATGGCGATGGCGAGCGAAACGAATGATGTGTCAATGACGGGACGACATTCAATTTCCCGAGTATAGGCCGCTGGTATAGCGCGCAGGTTATTACACGGGCGGGGCGCGTTAAAAGAGGTAGCGAATTAATTAAAAATGCCGAAGAAGAAGAAGAGAAGAAGCCGCACATAACGCGGGTGTGCGCGTCGATCGACACATACACACACATACACGTACAGAGCTGTATGTGTAGAGTTCCATGCGGCAACGGCAAGCCGTAGGCTGCGAGAGCGAGAGAGCATCGTCGTGAGATTGAAACCGGCGAAATTGGAGACCGAGCCTATCCCACTAGCGCTCTCGTTGGAGGTGAATCCTGGCGGATCAATAGCCTCCGTCTGGCCTCACCCTCTCTCGCTCGCTCGCTCGCTCGCTCTCTCTTGCCGCGCACATACACACGCAGAGAGCGAGCGAAAGCGAAAGACGACCCCTCGGCTTTCTCGCCCAGCAAACGCGGCCAGCCAACTTCTCTCCCTCGCGTTGCATAGAAAGCGCTGATTCAATTGCCAATTGGCCAACTATCGCTCGCGTGTTTTTCCCCCCCGCTCGAATCCTTTACCGTCTCGCTCGTTTCCTCGTTAGAATATATACTCACCCACTCGCAAGCCCAACGCCATATCACAACAATACGTATAAGCTCTGTATCCTCCCACGGCTTGACCTATTTTTTCATTTTAGCCTTTCAACTGTTTCATGCCGCAACAAACATTCCCAGCAAACCTAACTCTTCTTGCAATCTTTTCTCGTATTGTCATTGCACGTACGTAATGAATTTTAATCGAGCAGAAGAAGAATTTTTATCAGCAATTATACTGTCAATACTTTTTTTTATAATCCCGACAGAAAAGGACATTCTCTTGCAATAAATCTGTTATTAATATTACTAATAACGTGCGGCATCATTAATAATTGTATTAGGACAGAATACGTCAGATTTTATAAATGACAAAAGCGAACCCACTTGTATTGCACAATTTATGATAAATAATAAGAGTTATAGAATGTTTGGGGATTGAGCTTTTCCTGTATCATTATACAGGTACGAACTTTTACGATAATGGTCTTTCACAAAATACACTTCACCGATAACAGACATAATAGGAAGTCAGTTTAATGTTGCTTTTTGTAATTTACTAACTTCACTCAGAAACTAAGTGCTCTTGTTGCAAGTAGATAATCATTTTGAACCAATTTTCTTACAGCAAGTAAAATTTCTATTGTATCAAAAAAATATTTCCTTTGTTACATGAGTGTGTTTATAAAACGAAGGTTCTTCAAAAAATCCCTATCTAATCGAAAACTGTGGCAATATCAAAGTTATCCGAAAACGTACAAAAATTTGAAATTTCCGATCTAATTTTCTTTTTAACTGGTGGTTTTGACCTTTGTGTTTTACTGGTCACTTTGAAATTGAAGTAAAACTATTTCTTCAAGAGTTATTTAGGCTAAAAGGGAACTTGAATTCTTAATATGCTGAAGGTAAGGACCAGTAAGTTGTAACGAAAGTTCCATGATATAAAACCCTGAAACACATATATTTTTATTTATCATGAAGAATAGTTTCTAAAAGATTTATCAAGATCAGTCTCCCGCCAGTGTTCTGGTCTTCTTCTGAATATTACAACTACTCTTTGAGTAGTAATTATAAATAACATACCACCAGAAAAAATCTTATTTTTACTAATGAGAAGTATCAAATTACTAATCTCTTGATTTCAAAGATTTTACAATGAGCTCGAGACATCGACATTGTCAAGCTTTTGTAGAAGGCGGATGTCAACCTTAGTGATAGTGATTCTTCACACTATGCCTATATCTTTACGAATAAAATGCACATGAGATGGATCTGATATTTTCTTAACACATTGTGGGTTATTAGAGATCAGTTCTCAAGATTTCAGAAAATTCGGTGATCTGGTACTATGACTCTGCTTGTCAGTTGAAGCCATATATACACGGGAAATCTCATCTCTTTTCGCAAATTTCAGTTATTTCCCACATTACCGTTTTAATTTACGAATAAAAGACCTATAAGGTGAATCCGATACTTTTTCTGCAAATGGGGCTTGTCTGAGCCATTCCCTCAAATTTCAGTGGAATTTGTGATCCAGAACCCTGACTTGGCCCTTGTAAGTGCAAAATTTTTATTTTCGTAATTTTTTAACCCCCCTCTATTGCGGCAAAATTCCAGCAAAAAAAATCTGCAAAATTTTACTATCTTCATGTAAATATTATGTTGGGAAGGTGTCTCCGTTAGGATCCTATCACATTTTAAGGGCAAATGTTGAATAGATTTTCATCTATTCACAGAGAAAAACACGGATTTGTGTTTTTTATTCTCTGCAGACACCGAGTTCTGGTGTCCTGCGTTTCGTCTTGGATTGCCGACGTAGACTCATCAGTGACACAAGTCAGCAATCCGTGTGTCAGACGCTTCTTATAGAAGGAAACTAGGGGGTATATATATGCATATTTTATAGTATTCCTATTTTAATAACTAATAATGCATGACAGAAATTTTAAAATGACCGTTAGGTGTGTAATTAGAAATTACGAATTCTAATTCGCGAAAGGGATATTTTTTTAGTATTCGAAATGAAAACAAAATTCACTAATTGTAAGTAAAATCCGTATCCATCTCTTATTTTTATTTGATGGCAAAACTAATCTTTCAGCTTAGAGATTGGAAACATTCAGAGCTAACTTTTTTTAGCTGCGAATTTAACGAAAAGCTCTTGAGCGGGAAAATGAAATAGACTATGACCGTAAGAATAGAAGCACCCTCTCTACACCCTTTTTTCCAAATTTTTTATGGAAAAACCAAAATATTCCAGTCATAATGTGGGTGTCTCATACATCATGAAAAGAAGTAAATAGTTGTATAAACTTCATGGCCATGAAATTTCGTCGTGTTGTTTTTTTAATGAAAAAAAAACGGTCCACGCTAACTGGCGGAGCAATTTGATATCTATCTTGTTGATTTATCCCTCTGTCGAGACGGCTAAATTAGTATTCAAGCTAATATTTGATTATATTTTGAGCTCAGTTGGGAGATACATTAAATTATGATTATTTAGATTAAACATTTTTCAGTCTCCCTCTCTCAATAATGATAATATATGACCGATGCTGAACAATTTTTTAATGTCATTTGAAAGGTAAGTGTATTTTACTGTCAGAGCAATCACAGTGCATCTACTAAATTAGCTCGAGAAACATAGTACCTGCCACCAATTTCATGTTTCACAAATTAAAATTTATTTTTCTTTAGATTTTCAGAGCCTTCGCTCATTTTCAATGTAACAAACGTTGAAAGTTTAGAAATTTCTATTGCATGGCAGTTGGTTTGTAAAATGAAATTAATGTAAAATTTCTAAACTTTCAACGTTTGTTATATTGAAAATGAGTGAAGGCTCTGAAAATCTAAAGAAAAATAAATTTTAATTTGTGAAACATGAAATTGGTGGCAGGTACTATGTTTCTCGAGCTAATTTAGTAGATGCACTGTGATTGCTCTGACAGTAAAATACACTTACCTTTCAAATGACATTAAAAAATTGTTCAGCATCGGTCATATATTATCATTATTGAGAGAGGGAGACTGAAAAATGTTTAATCTACTATACTTTTATAGTAGTTAAGTAATCTTTAATAATTTCCTTGATACATATTAATCTGCTATACATTTGAAACCATTTTCTTTATACATTTGAAAGACGTATGTAATGAAAACAAACGTTAGTTTATAATCACATTGTCATGTCTTCTACGACAGGTCATCACCCTCCTCTAGAAACGCTACATAAACGATAACAATAGTTTGAAGATAGAAAGAAAAAAAATAGGAGGGTGAGAGGGTGAAAGGAAATAATCTCATTTTTATGAGTCATTGATGAGCTTATATGTATTCGCAGGATCATCAGCAAAAAAGGGACAGCGGGCATCGAGGGGTAGCGGGACTTGAAGGAATTACATCTCAATGTATATAATAATGTGAAAGAATGGGAAGGAATAAATCAGTCGAGTCGTGAGAGGCCTGACTGATCAGCATGGTAGGGCTCAACAGCAGCAGGAGAATGAAAACGGACTTTCCGTCTAGCTTTGGCCGATCGCGCGGGTGCGGTGTAACGGCCGTGGACGGCGGCAGGGTGTACGCGGGGGGTGGTGGTGGCAGTAGCGCGCCACTGCGGCTCTCTCAGCTAGCACCCTACTCGCCTCGTCGCCGCGCGAATGGTACGCCGATCACGTTTTTTCTCTCTCCCTTTGCATCAAACTTATATACCCTTCGGCTCTCGCTGCGCGGCTCACGTCGTCGCCGCCGCGTCCAACATCGTCTTTGTCCCCGGCGACTTGCAGCTCTTGACGCGCCCGCACTACTCGCGCAGCTGCTTCGCATCGCCCCGCAAACTTAAAGCCCCGCGCGCCGCGTGACGTACGGCGCATTCGAATTTTCCGCGCAGACCAAGCTCCCCAGCCATTTTGCGAGCGCGGCCATTTTCACGTTCGCACGTTCCCTCGGCTTTGCAAGCTATTAGAGCACACCTTTGACGGCGATGCATGATCAAAGACGCTCGCAGCAAGAATTAAGCCGCGCGCGACACCTTTTCCTCTTTTAACGAGCTGCGATTGCTCAGTCACAAAGTCACCGGTCGCGCCCGGGCTAAATGCAAACGGCACGCGCGCACGCGTGACTGAGAATACGCGCCTTTGACAATTTGCCGACAGCCGACGTACCCACACACGCGTTGATGCGCCACGTCAGCTCATTTGCAAATTGATATTTGTCGCGGGCGCGCGAACCCCCTCGTATTAATGCGGCTGCTCCCAAAGCGATCAACCAGCAATCAAGATATGATTCACTGCTGCCACGTACAATACCTACTTGTATACTTACACGTCGCGCATTCAATTTCGCGACATTTTTCTGACAAAAGCAAACAGAACGTGAAAACGTGAAATATACAAGACTCAAAAGAGTGTCGTCAATGATATGCAGAGGGGGAGAGCAGTTTGGCGTGAAATCGGCAGAAAAAAAACGTAACGGGAAAACGTGAGCAAGTCGTAGCGCATTAAGGATGCGATTCGGAAGCGAGTTATATTTTTCCAAGGGGCCGATTCGCCCTCCTTCGCACGTCCATCGCCACCTTCTCTCTCTCTCTCTCTCTCTCGGCTCATAAAGACGCGCTCGTGAATTTCAGCTCGTGGAAAACGCATAACTCAGCGCGTGAACGGAATACGCCACTTCGAATTCGATTCATTACAAAATTCCAAAAGCGCGAGCCGACGCGACGCAACGCAAAGGGAGCAAAAAGGACAATTCGCGCCTTGAATATTCCATAATTCAGCCTTTCCTCTATATAGCTCCCATTCTCTGTCAATAAGAGCTCTGCGCAGGCAAACTTCTTTCCAATGATCATCGGGTTTTTCCGTTGTTTTTCTCTTTTCAATTTTCCCACGGATCGTCTGTCGCGTGCACCGTTATGTTCTGCGAGTGACCCTCGGAAAAATTAGTTCCAATGTATAAAGTAATCATCAATTGAGATTGGGGGAAAAGTGATCGAGAGAGAGAGAGAGAGAGAGACGCGTATCGAAATGCGTTTGCGCGCCTCCGTGAAAAATGAGGCAGCTTGACCGTACATCGCCGCGCATTATAATAGAAGATGTGTGCGAGCTGCTGTCAGAAGAAGAGTGTCTCGCAAATAGAACTTCATGTCCAGAGGGCGTGATGGTTCAGATAGTCTGGAAGATCAGACTAAGCTAGACAACAATAATCGAAATTCGGGAATATTAACGTAATTACTAACTGCTTTTTTAAAGTGTGGGATAAAAAATGTGCACGGAATCTTAGCCTTTTTCAATTCGCCATGAGTTCGTGAAATTATGTGAGAAATATGGGTATTCCAGCTTAGAGAAGATGTTAGATTGAGGCCTAAGTTTTTTACCGAGTTCACTATGTTTATCATATGGCCATTGATAATGAGAGGTGGCAGCGTGGAAAGGTCGATAAGCATGAGCATTTGATCAGATCCGAAAATGATCGCTACCGTCTTGTCTAAATTGAGGGTAAGATCGTTTCTCACTGCCCATGCAGCAACGTTCTGGGCCTCTTCATTCAATAATCGTATAACTTTGCCCAAATCGGTACAATTGGACTGGAGGTAAATTTGAAAGTCCTTAGCAAAAAGCAGGGAGGGAGAGAGAGAGAGAGAGACAATTAGACAGGCTTTGATATCGAGGAGAATGAAGAAAGTTTGCTTAGATTGTTCATTAATTTTCCTTTCTCTAGCACTTAGCAGGCCTTTCTACGACGAGAAAAAGCTCGTGCCGGTAATGCTTATTACGCGGCGGCTGCTGCTGGGGAGGAGAAAAAAAAAGAGCGATGTACATAAGGCGCGCAACGAGGGTGAGCAGCTCGCAGCGGGAAGAACAAGTGCTCACCTCCATTAGGGGCGACTCGCTCGCTGGCAGGAGCTGATGCTACTTCATATGTCACTGGCAATATCGCAGGATCATCGATCATTGCTCGCTCAAAGTCTTGTTTTTTTTTTTTGTTACCAAACGAGCTGTGCCCTCGGATACGAGATGGCCAGCACTCGGCAGCGATTCACCGTGCGGCCTTGGAACAGACTTGTAGCGACTCTGGAATTTTTTTTAGCTATACGTGACATGAAATAAGTCACTCACTCGTAAAGCTTATTTTCTCCCCGACGGAATGCCTGTCTACCATCCTGCTAAATTGTTTGTCTGTCAAACGGTCAAACGTGTCCGATCAAATTTATACGTAAATTTCTGGCTAAGCCTACCATCAAGAAATCAATGAAGGGAATTGCCTATTGTTGGGAATATATGGATTCTGTTTCTTGCATTGACAATACTAATGACTTATTATGCTTATATATATATTTTTTTTTTCTATTCTAAGCCATGTGTTTGTTAACGACGGAGGTTCCATGTGATGAAATTTTTACATATATGGCCAATTCCACAAAAAAAGTACCTTAATTCGGTAGCGTTTTTTGAAATATTCAAACTGAGGGTACGTTCTCAATTTTAGGATTACGCGGTTCTGCGGGGCATCAAAAGTTTCATAATGCTCTTACCCACCCTCTCCTTTCATGTGACACCTCCTTTTTTGCTTGTGACAGTGTTAAAATCACGTGAGAAC
>JAWWMK010000002.1:63169-75669 GCA_035047105.1 Galeopsomyia nigrocyanea
TAACTCTGGTTAAACTTAACCAAATTAATTGTGCGAGGCATCATTTCAAAGGGTGAACGGGCAGCTTTCAAACGAGGTCATGTAGGTTGAAAAAT
Organism: Galeopsomyia nigrocyanea; assembly: GCA_035047105.1. Lineage (NCBI taxonomy): Eukaryota > Metazoa > Arthropoda > Insecta > Hymenoptera > Eulophidae > Galeopsomyia > Galeopsomyia nigrocyanea. The sequence continues at coordinate 63,265 of JAWWMK010000002.1, forward strand.
TCGCTTGGAATAAAAAGTTATGGCGATTTGAAATCTTAGTGGCGGTATTAGGTTCTCGTACCTTAATTCAGATCGTCATTTAAAAATTTAGACACTCTATAATAATTTTTATCAACGTCGTTTTTTCTTAGCTACGACCAAACTATATATAGGGTAGGAGCTACCTTAACGCAATCAGCCGCCAGATTATAAATTTCAAGAGCAGATCACTCCGTGACGCTCGAACAATCTTATTTTTATTCAAATTGCCGGAGATAAGCGTCACGCTCATTCATGTACTCTGTTTTGCTGCAGCCGAAGTATATAATAACAGAGCGAACGTTCACTGACATTTTTATCGCTATCAATGTCATGTTTATTCCATTGCAGCCATAGATTAGCATCAATTGATTTCAACGAATACATTGTCGTAGGTGAAAATCATTGAAATAAATCGTGATTAATTTATTTGTTTATCAACAAAATAATTAACTTTATATTCATTAAGAGCTTGCTTTGTTTTACACTCCGATGCAATGATAACAAACCTTACATCATACATTTGCGCCGCATTTCCAATTTGATGGATGGCGGAGCTTTGTAGTATTGAAAAAAAAACAGAAAAGTCTGGATGGTTTATTTTTTTCGTTTATTTATAATTTGTTCTATTTAAAAATAAATTTGATTCGCACTGACTTAAAATTTGTAATTTTATTTGTTTTATAAGCTTTCAGATAATTTACCCATATTGATATTTAGCTTTGTTTGGGCCAAATCTAGTTACAGTTTAAACAATCGTTAAATAACAGGTAATACTCGATCTATTCAGTTAAGAATTACTTAGATAATCAAGAAATAAATAAAAGCTGCGCTTTGCACAACCTGGCGCGAGGCAAACGGGAATTCGAAATCTCAGCGCCCATCGTAAAGTCCAAAAGTCTCGTCGTTGTCGGGTGCTGCGGCTTATCGTGTGACGGCCGAGCTCATAGAATTTATTGCACCTCGGTGAGCGCCGATTGAATTATCCGCAACCTCGATTTACAACTGGCCGTAGATAGGCCATTACTATTGTTGTTATTTTCGCTGGTCGAAGAAGAAGAAGAAGAAGAAGGGTGGGGGAAGGGAGTCACTCGGGCCAGAGACACTGAAAAAAGTCCGCGAGTCGCAATGCGGGCAATCTTTATATTTATCTGTTGTTTGAAGCCATGACCAAACGTGGGCATGACTTTCGTAAAAAAATTTATGCGAGGCCTTTTTAGTTTTGCGAGCACGCGCGCTTACGTATATAATGCACGCTCTCTCACTTGTTTTCTCGAGCATTTACATTCATATTCAGACGCTCGCGCCGATGAATATTTTATATCTGTTTACGCAAAAGGAAAAATTTTAAAAGTTTGATGCCACGCGAGTAAACACACTTTCCATTGCGAGCTAAATAAAAGCATCCATGATCGATCGATACATTTATTTCTTCTTTCAACGAAAAATCTCGTGTGCAGTATCTCTCATAAACTTTGAGTCATTAGAGTTTTAGTGCACCATCACGATTTAGCTGCTTTGCGCAATATCAATTCTACGATCCGTGATGCCGTGACCGCTTTAACGCTACATTCACTGCTGTCATTCAGTGTGTCTATATTCTTTCATGCACCATTATCGCTGTTTAGTTTGTATTGACAATATTATTACTAGTGTCAACAATTTGTAAATACTTTATCTTAAATTTAGCTGCTGTTTCGCTAACATATACGATGGCGCTGCTGCCTATTCACGCGCAACACGCACTGTTACTCTACTTAACTTTCTATTTATAGCGGGCACATGCAACTCGTACCGAGGGTTCTTATATACTAGGGGTGCCTCAGTTTTTCTTTCAAACGCAGGACAAGACTCGAGCGACGAATGTATTTCCGTAGAAAAAAGAGTGGCAGTGGTAGAACATTACTAGCTACTTATTTTTACATTTTTTCGAAAGCGAGTTTTATGTGTTTCAAGAAGTATTTACCAGCTACAATAACACTTAATGATCCAATCGAATTTAGATCGACAATAAATTAGTTTGCTAAAAAAAAAACCAAAATTTATGTGTAGAATCGGGGTCGTCGACCAACACTCGACATATTTTTATATGTATTTCTTTGCTCACCTTTTCACTACTCATTACTCACCACTATTGATGATTCCTTTTTATCCACAAAAGTTTCGCTCATACCAAAATGACTCAATGTAGAAGCATAAACTGCAAGGGGGGAGTAATTCTGTTTATTTCTGAGCGTAATTCACTCACTTTTATGGACCTACGTATAAAGAAAAAAACTATTCGCTAAGTGTGAAATAACCTATGTAATAAAATTTATGAAACATAATGTGAAAAAACATAACTATAACGAGGAGAATATGCAGAAAGGTTGCAAATCAAGTGTAATCTTCCAATTTAGAAAAAAAACGCTGCCAGCTGCTCTGGCGGAATGCTTCCTTGGAGATAAGAGTATTTTTACATATTTCAATCAGAGATTAATTTTTTGTTAAACAAAAATCATTCAATTTGATTTCGATTGGCTGTAACTTTATTAGAAAAACTACATATATAAAAGACGCTATAAAAATAGAAAAACGTAGGATTTATTTTTAAAAAACAAAAACTTTGGATTGATAATGACACGATGGGGAGAAAAGCCAATAAATTTTATACGCCAGGAAGTTCTATGATAACGTGCGTATACCTCAAGAAAATTTTAGATAATTACCCGAGCGGTAGGTGACAAAATTGATGCAATCGATCACCGTGGATCTTTTGTGAATCACATTCACTTTTTTTTTTCATATTACATCTGCTATTCTGCATACTTGAAAAAAGGACGGTTGCTTTGAATTAAGATATCTCCGACTACATATTATCAAATTCATCGTGCAATAACTCTTGTTGAAGCTGCTTTCATAATCTTTGAAATGGGCCCTTACACGTTAAAAAATTGATTATCAATCCAAACTTACAGTAGTTTACGCATAGTAATAAATTACGTACCTCTGCACACCTACAAAAAGAAGATTGCTGTAATTAAAGATATGTCGGGCTAGATTTTATAGAATTCATTAAGGAACAACTCGTTTTAAAGCTGCTTTCATAAGCTTTAAAAAGAGCCTTTATACGTTAACAAATTTATTCTTGATCCAAAGTTATAACAATTTGCACATAATAGTGAATAACATACCTTACATATAAAAATAAAAGTAGAGTTGCTATGATTTCAAATATCACAGGCTGAATATTACCGAATTTATCGTGCGACGAATCGTTTTAAAGCTGCTTTCCTGAGCTTTAAAATGGGCCATCGCACGTTAAAAATTCATTGTCAATACATAGTTACAGCAATTTACGCTTAATAACTCCGTATGAATCACCAATCCTTTTTTTTAATTGTTGTTGAAAAACAGCTGTAACATTTTTTCTATTCGATGGATCTGCTTGAAAACAATTTTCCCACCTTCGTTCACAATTTCCAAACATATAGAGAAAGATTCATCAAAATACATCGAGTAGAGAAATCCATACATATACAGACAGTGACACCATAAAAACGTTACTTTGTCGTCTCCCCATGATTTCTAATGAAAGATATATAAAAAAATTATTCATTGATTACATGCAGGAGATTTAGATCTTACAAAAAAAAAAACAAGATTGAAGCATAAAACGACAAAAACAAACAAATTATAGCGAAAAACTCAAATTTTCAAAAAAATCGAAAACAAAGCTTTCTTTCCAAGGAAGCAATACGTAGGTGTGAAAAATAAGTGTCTAAGTAAAGCATCAAGAAGAAATGTGAAAAATCATTAATATTCATTAGTTAATTTATTCGTCATCTACAGAATATATACATATCAATAATTTTGTTAAAGTGTTTTTCAATAAACCTAATAATTATATGTAAAGAAGTCTTGAGTATATGTACAGTATATGTACAGTATATTCTATAGCTAAAAAAGCGTTAGACTATATTGATGATACAACAAGCATGTATAGAAAAGGCAAAGAAAAAAATATACTACAAACATCTCGTTCCTGATTAAAGTTATAAAGTGGAATGGCAAAACATGTAATGGGTTGGATGTTTTTAAGTTTTTCTCTCATCAATCAACAAGTTTATTTAATGCTAGGGAAGGTAATCAAAGCCAGAATTAGTTCAACCGTTGCACAAAGAGGACATAAGTTTTCAAATAAAAATGAACAGCATCATTTCATCATTTTATTCTTTCATTTCTGCATTTAATTAGTAACAGATCTTCTAGTAATAGCAGTACGTATACAATAAGAGAATTCAAAACTCGTGCCGAAGATATAATGTTGAAGTAAGCCTTATGCTTGGTTTTCAATATCGAGTAACCAGACTGATAAAACGAGGTTAACTACTTAAGAGAACCTAAGTCAGCTGACAATCCAACTATAAGTAGGGCAATTATACTAGACACTGGCACGCCAACATAACTACTTAGCCCTGATCTTGGCGTAGCACTTGGTGCACAAGCTTCGTATAAAACCTGATTGAACTGGGCATATGCAACAAGCTAGACTTTACATCCATCATCACTGTTTATCAAAGGGTTCCATCCATCCAGAAACTTTACGCAATAAACGACGATTCCTTGCTGACATTTTCCATGCTCTCACAACCTTGTTATTAGCGTAATGGAATGAACATCTGAGTAGTATTAATTTTTGAAAATATGAAACACTATGTAATATGTAAACTTAAGAATAAAAAAATCGCAAAAGCGAAACATTTTACTTTTCTCAAGGGCCCTCGTTCCGAAATTAATTTATTTTGAGGGTTATTTTCTATGAAGATATTATAAGTTTGATTTTTATAATGTGTATACTAAAATATACAGTTATATAAATTAATGTATTTTAAATCTTTCAGTTTATAAACCAAATACTTTTCAAGTTTTTATTGGAAATGATATACAATTCTGTAATAATACGTTAGAGTATTTATAAATTGTAAGATGCTTGGTTATAGAATATTACTATTGACATAAAACATTTTCGAGTGAGTTATTAAAACTTCGAGGAGCGATTTGATCAAATCTTACAGAGTTATATTCTGTTGAATTATATCTTCTTGTATTTTTAATGCATTTGTTTTGAGAATTCTTTGTAAAAATATTGTAAATAGAAATAAATTGTACAATTTTAAAATGAAAATGCAATGATAAAGGCGGTACTATGAGTATGATTGCATATATTTTAAATATAAAAAATTATAGGAATATATTTTATTCGGATATATGGTTTTATAGAATAAAAATAATTTAACAAGTTTCGATGATTCTTGATGCACTGCTGATTATTTTGCACAGTTCATGAATCGGATAAAATTCATCAAACTAAAAATTGAGTATAGGATACTCAAATCGTTAGGTTAGATAATTATTCATCGATTCGAAAATAAAAAGGGTCCTTTAATTTACGTTATAGAAGACGTAGGTTCAATTCATGGTTGGTCGTAGTTTACGCATAATTATGGGGCGTTAGAGGTCGTTATCATCGATTTTTATTGAAAAAGCCGAAGATAAATGGTCATAAAATGGTTATATAATTATTCATCGATTCGGAAATGAAAAGCGTCCTTCATTTTACGCCATAGGAGCCGTATATGTAATTTCAATCATGGTTGCTAGCAGTTTAGGCATAGTTATGGGGCGTTAGAGGTCGATATTATCGATTTTTATTAAAATAGCCGAAGATAAATGGTCATAAAATGGTTAGATAATTGTTTATCGATTCGGAAATGGAAAGGGTCCTTCATTTTACGCCATAGGAGCCTATATATAATTGTATTCATGTTTGCTAGTAGTTTAGGCATAGTTATGGGGCGTTAGAGGTTGATATTATTGATTTTTATCAAACTGGCTGCATATAAATGGTCATAAAAAAATTAAATAATTGTAAATCGATTCGGAAATAAAAAAGGTCCTTCGTTTTATTTTGCGGAAGACGTAGAAATAAAAAAATTGAAGATAGCACTCGACCGGGCCAATGTAGACGGCGTTAGAAGCGTACTTGATATGGGATGGTGCACAGACGAAAAAGTAATATTTAGGTCAAATGCAAAGGGCTCCTCGCCTATGTTGCTTGACTTTTGTTTACAAAAAATGAGTGAATAGAGAACGAGGGCCCAAAAAACACAAAAGCGAAATGTTTTACTTTTCGAATAGGGCCTTCGTTTAACTATATAACATCGACAATGCGTTTTATCGCAATTAGTTTGGGAAAAACTTTCACGGAGACTCCAGAGAGATATAGGCATATTGATATATAATTTAGCAATTAATTCAGTCAAGCTGTAGGGTGTGATAGGCAGATTCTTGATATTTTTATTCTGTTTACCCATGCATAAGTGGCTATAAATTTTAAAGAAATAATTTTATCGCGAATTCCTCGAAAAGCATCTTCCAGGGACATTTCAGGAAGACGTAGGTATATTAATATATACTTTAGCACCTAAGCCGGCCGAGCTATGGAGCGTGATAGGCTAGTCTTTCAAGGAGATCATCAGAATATGGGTGACACGGACGGACTTTTTCTAGGAGTCAGTTAAGAACTTATCATAGGGGTAGAATGCCATGTTTCGACACGTAGAATCTACGGAAAAGTCATTTTTTGTCAAATCCAAAGGGCTCCTCGCCCAACTTCGTTTTCACATATTTTTTTTTTACAAAAAATGCGTAAGCAGTGAAACGAAGACCCAAAAATCACAAAAGCTTTTACTAAGAAACGTTTTACCTTTTGCATAGGGTCCTTATTTCGAACTTAACTCATCTTTTATTATTTTAATCCTTTCCAAAAATATATCTAAGTGCACATAAAGCCATTTTTTCTATAAGTCCCTTACTTTTTTGCGAGTGGTTTTTGTGATGCAGAAGAAGATATGTTTTCTTTATAATACAACTTTAAAGAAGACATTTTTTTTAGAGATTTTCCATGTGAAACAATATTGAATAGTGTATATAAAATCAACTTCAAAGACGACGATTAGAAGCTTTACAGATGTAATATAAGATTGTTTTTTGTTGTTGCGATTTTTCAAATTTAAAATGCGACCAAAGTCATTTTTAAGCAACCATGAGAACGAACTAGAAAGCTTCGTTAGTAATGCAAGGGGCAAATCGGTTTTAAAGATTTTGAAAAGCTTACCATTGATGTTGGGCGATTTATCTATTATTATTGTAGCTTAAAAGTGAAATTTAAATCTGGAGAAAATATTATAAACCTTCGTTATTTGTTTCACATACTTCATCGGAAAAACCGTTCTTCAGCTACGACATCGTCACAGTTGTGCTCCCAACCAAGAAACACAACCCTTTTGCCAATAGCGATATGAAATAAGCCCTTATGTGATTGCTGCCTAATCCCCCATGGGAGTGTATTCAATTTAATTAGGAGCAGTTGAGCGAGTAAGAGTGTTGACCGTGACATAAGGCGAACTGCACTCGAGCTAAGCCGGTTGCGCTTGGCTATAACATATCAAAATTTGAATGCTAATCACGAATGGAGTAACACGCATATTATCCTATAATGCTCAAGTACCTTTCAGTCGTTCGTCCTCGTTACATCTGCCTGCGATCAAAACTATAGAGAATTGTAGACGACGGTTGAGTCGATTAATTAAATTTTCAAAAGATTCCTTTCTGATTTCAGGATGTTCGCAAGAAAAGTTCGGAAAGCTCGCCAATAAAGGTGAGTGAGAAATTGAAATGTAAAGTATGCGTTGATAAAGCAGCTCGTCGGGTCATCACGCTGGGGTGCGTCGCTCTCGTACGCAACGAATATTTGGGAGCTTTCGTGATTGCGAGGAATTTACGGCTAGTGCAATTGAGGACGCGGGCGCGAGTGCAGAGAGCGAGAGAGGCAGAGAGGAAGGGAAGAGGCAGAACAGGGCAGGGACGACGACGCCCTGACGTAAAGTATGACGCGCCGAGTAATTTTAATTACGCGATGCAGCAGCCTGAATTATTGCCAGCGCACTCTGCCTCTTCTGCGAAGACATATTGGACTAATTCCCGTCATTTACCCCGACACTTATTAAACCCGGGAATGTCGTCAGCCTTAATCCTCGCGCGCAGAATGCAAGGATAAGCCATTCGCTTAGTCGAGCTCAAGAGGTCGCCTCTCGAGCGAGCAAACGAGAAAAAATCACGTTCCAAATGTTATCCAGACAAACTGCTTATCTCCGCGCCTTCTAAACTCAATCTTCGCTGCTGCAGTCTCCCAGATTTTTGCAACTTATTCTTCCGCCTTATTCCATTTCAAATAATTGTCCACTCTCAATCATGCCGCATCACTCAAATCGCGTGCTCCTTTATATTTCATGAGAATCGCGTCATTTGAAACGACATGCCGAAAATATACTCGCAAATGGATATCAGGTCAGTCACATTGGCAAACGTCAGCAAGGCGCTGCAAAATTAATTGGATTGAATCCTGTACTTGGCGGTATTTCCATCTGGTTAATTTGACCGAGCGTATATATTTATGAGATAGTACGCTGAGATCAATACTCCTCGGTAGTATTCTATTTTTGAACAATTTCATTAATTAGCATTGCTCTGCCGCTGCCTTCGAAATCAATACTTTTGAACTCAGAATAACTTGACTCCAGCAGGCGATATCTTCAAGATTTTTAAAAAGCTTGCATCGTATCGATGTTCATCTTTCTGTTGAAACTCTAAAGCAGTTATACTTACTCCCTAATGTTACCATTCAAAGTAAAGAAGCGTTTATACTCTCGTCGAAAGAGGGGTTAACGACACACGGCATATGGTGCTTTCGAAGAACCGTAGAATGAAGTACAATTCGTAGAAAGGAAACGCCACTGCGTCAGCGTCACGGATGTGCAGTTATATAATAATACAGTCTGCGCAGATGTTCGGTAACTATTGTAATCAACGTAATGTCAGAAGAAATTCACTTGTTAACTTCACTTGTTAGCAATGCTCTTGAAAGCAAAACAATAATTATGGCTAAGGTCATCGGATTCAAATGATCTGAATCGAACTCTGATGACTTATTCCTAAAATCGGCTCTTTTCATTTGTAACGGTAATTATACACGGGAGCACATCTTGTTTATAACTTTGTCTCGTTTGCAGAATGTTGTTTTGCTTCTTTGCCATGTAATTCTTTTCAATTTTTCGATAAAGGCTTTAGATTTTGCATCAAAACCACAAAATATAAACATGCCTCATATCTTTATAAGAGTAACTGCAAATTCGTATGTGGTTCAAGTCAGCTTTTTATTTCGCATTTTCAAATGGATATTATTATTTTTCAATTTCTAATAGTTGTTGAGATAATTCAGGTCGATTTTACATTAAATTCAGCTCAGAATATATTCAAAAAGTTGATTAGCAGGATTATGAAAAAAATTGTGACTTGAACCCTTGCTTACTTGAACTAATTCTTCAACAACAGTACATTATTTTCCATAATATTAGCTGATTGACGTCGTATTCTACGACGCATCTACCACAGAGATGCTTAAACGCGTCATTTCCATGCACTTCGTTCCTTCCTGACTAGTCGTAGTGTTTTTGGAATTCCAATAGATAAAAGTCGAAGGTTCAACGTCTCTCTGGCTCTCTCGCTCGTTCTCAATTATTCTTCAGTAAAGCTAGGCGACAATTGATACGTGCATGCTCGCACGTGTAGACGATGTTCTTTTAGCCGGAGGCTGCTCATCGCGGCTCCATCGCGCTCGCTTCTCAGTTTTCATTAGAAGCGCTATTATATAGGTTTTTTTTTTCATCCAATCCAGAAGCGAACACGATAAGCGGAGAAAAAGTTGGATCGTCCGCGCGCGGCAAGTCCGGATCCAGAAAACGAGAAGAACGAGCGTTTTATATACCGACAGTGAAAAGGAAAAGATAGAAGTGGGGCAAGCTGCAGAGCAGCGCAGCTACTACGCAGTTGGGTATACAACGTCAGCTTGCGTTTCCGCTGCAGCAGCGGGCCTTATTTACAGGGGCTGGGATCATGCACGCACATGTTAGCCTGCGCGCGCACTCGCGTCCTGCATTCGACGAGGAAAACACGCGCGAGGTTCATTCGAAGAGCGGATTTTGCCACGAGAACACACTGCGTTTAGAAGTTCTCGCGACAGGAAAAAAAAGGCCCGTTTGAAAATGCCTTCATTTGTCAGCTCGTTAGCGATATTTTTTTCTTTTTATTTATTTATTTTTTTGTTTCATTCGTCGAAGTGAGCCAACGAGCCAGGCCAAAAGTCAACGATTGAAGATTTATCTTGGGGCCAAGCACAAGCCCAGAGTTCGATGGATAAACGCTGATATTGGTATTTATCAGCCAAAGCAACATTTCTTTTATTTTTTTATCTCTTTTTTTTTATTCTATATCGGCGTTTGGTTCACCTTTTGCTCCCGCATTTGACCAGGAAATAGTTTGCTGGAGCTCCAAATTTTCGGTGGGATATCTTTTTCTCGCAGTAGAATTTGCGTTGGTGAAGCGTGAATGCACTGTACAATCATACGAGAACAGTCTTCACATCTTCGTCAAATTAAACGCATACAGTACGAAACGAAACTTATGTGAATACGTGACGTACTCATGAAAATTCTCGACGAAGCTCTTCTGGTAGAATATGAGAAATCGCTCTACCAGAATCGAAAGCAAAGTCGTCCATAGTTTAGTTGTACATGCATACTCTTTTAGAATAGTTCATGTATATCAATATTTATGTTCAACTTCGAGCGCAACTAAGTAATGCGTTTTACATGCAGTAGTAATACGATATAATGCTTTTCGAAATCGTATTGTTTTACAAGAAAAAAATCAGCATACAATATGTAAAAATATAAAAAAACGTACAACAATTATAAAATGAACATTGAATTTTTAATAGTTTGAGTTTTAACCGGACTAACCTGCATCATTGTTCGGATCAAACTCCGTATATAAAAAATTTCTCTTTGTCGCATTGTAAAAGTTTTTTCTAACAAAGATGTCATCGTGAATCTTTTTTTTTTCACAAAGCCTCGTACTTCACAAAGCCACAGTACCTTTGTGGCGCTTAGATTTATTGAATAGCGAGTTAGCGCCGCGTACGATTATGAACGTTAGAGTAAGCGAAAACAATATTTTTACGCTCAGTGATTCAGTATGGCATGTTTATTGGGTCAACTACTTTGCCAACAATGAGATGAAGAAAACTTGCAAAGGGATTTTTGCAAAATAGGTTTTCAAATGATCTAAAACAGATGAAATAAGAAAAAATTCTTTGGCTTATCTTTCCGATATGAGATCTTCGAATTTTATTTCGTAAAACCAGTTATATTGACAACCAAATTGATCAATTACACGTTGGCATATTGTATTCGAGATAGATACAGTACATTGACGTGGACCAAAGGAATAAGAGAGAGGTAGATAATAGAGAGAAAGAGCGGGACAATTGAGCGTATATATACAGCAATATAGCCGCAGCGCCGTCGATTTCCCACGGTATGTAATACCAATGACTGATCATTTTATTTGTGGCGCATAGCTGCTTGTTTACAGTCGCGGAGAGGAGTGACGTCAGATGTAGACAGCGGCGGCGGCGACGACCGTGAAAGCCGCGAAAGCCGCACGCATGCACCGCGCGAGCAAAGCAGAGAGAGAAACCTCTTTCTACGCGCGAGCGCGCGGGCACAATATAACGAGTCGCGTCGCATGGTTTTTCCATGGGAATGACTTTTCTGCGCGTGTCCCATTACGCGCGCGACCGAGAGCCTGCAAGGCTGCCTCTTTGACGCCTCAATACGACATATACTCTCGAGAGTTCCCATGCGGGCCGTTCGTGAGAGTATACCGAAGCAGCGGCAATCGAAGTAAGCTCTCAAGCTCCCATGCAAGTATCTCTGCATGCTGCAAGTACACACTTCCGAATTAACCAGTCCGTGTGCGATTCGGCAATGCGCTTCTGACCTTTTTAATCGTCTCGACTTGTGTATGTATACGTTGTACGTGTGTATGCAGTATACGCGAGTCAACTCCAGTTCCCCCTCCGTTTTGCTCGCGCGCGGTAAGAGCGCTTCTTTCCTGTTGCCGCTTCTTCTTCTTCTTTTCTTCTTCCACGCAACTCTTTTTTTTTCTCCCCTCGCGGTGATGTCTTTCCATTTGATGGTTTGTTTGTGTGCATGCTTGTGCAGCAGAAAGAGCCATACGTTTTCCAAGGCCTCTTCCCTCTCTCCCCGTATCTCTCTCTCTCTCTCTCTGCTTCCGGAATGTCTCTTTCCGTCGTGCTTCTTTTCTCCTGAAATTACGTGCATCACGCATGCGTGAGTGTGGCACGCGAGGAAGAGAGAGACGGAGCTCCAAGGTTCGATGGCCGGTAAACAAGATTTGTTGTTGTCGCTCGAGTTTTTCGTG
>JAWWMK010000002.1:94762-112799 GCA_035047105.1 Galeopsomyia nigrocyanea
AGAAGTGCGGATGACTGCAATATTTTATGTAAACTGCAAATTATTGGCGTATAACGAAATTTCCCGAGGTGTAAATTCGCTCCGTCATCCTCTTAAAAAAAAAAAGAAGAACCGAGAACAAGAGTATACGCACAAACAGTTGGAATTGCTTTGCACACAGTACAAATGGTTATAAAGCGTAAAGTTGTATTTTCTGATATAAACCATTGTATCAAGCGACAATAATGATGTTAAACGATCATGACAAATGTGCGTGTGTTATGTGGATAAAACGCAAAACGAGGAAAGAAAGAGACGAAAAGAAAAAAATGCACGTGACGAGAATGAGGCTCAAATCTGACAAATTGATGGAGGCAAATATGAGCGAATAATAAAACGCTATAAAATACGACAACGGGCGGGACTCGAACGATCGAGAAGTCTGAGAAGAGCTTCGTCTCGATTTCGAGGGCTCGCACGTGCAGAATAAGGCCCGCGCGCGGATCGATGCTGCCTTTAATTATTGCGCCGCCTCAAATTATACACGAGAGAAAGAGAGAACGAGAGCTGTGCACAACTTCTTATTCATCAAACGTAATACCGGCTCCCAAAGCGACCTGCGTGCAACACTGCAATAATAAGCGATTCAATAATTGAATGCCGAGCGAGATGCCGAGGGAAAGAGATGAAGAGACAGAGAAGAAAAAAAAACACGAACGACTTTATATATTATGCGATATGCAAGCTTGCATCTCTCGCTCTCGTACGACGCTTCATACAACCGTGCTTTTTATGCGTCTGCTAAATACTCGGCAATTCGATTGTCATCCTATATTATATAGGCTATACATGCAGCGTATAAATAATGTTCGACCGCGCGAGTATAATCATCTTATCTGCCGCTTGGAGTGATGAGATCAAAAGAGCGGCATTTCGCGCGCGTTTCGTTTGGAACCGTGTATATACCTACTGCGGCATTTAATCGAGACACACGCTGCAAAAAAAGGTATTCACACGCGACAATAACAGAATCGCCGCGATGACGTCAATCGCAAGATTTATACAACACCGTAATTGCGCTTTTCGTGCTTCTCAGCCGCGAACGAGATATTCGCCGCGCGCATGCCGACGAAACGTACGAACTCTTTACTCACTTACGCGTGGATTACGCGCTTTTGTTTTTTTACTTGTGTTTGTTTCATTCAGATTTGAATGCAAGGTTTTTCGATATAACTGACGTGCCGCAATAAAATAAACAATTGTTAATCGGTGAATTGCGACTGCCCGAGCGAGAGAGAATTATATACGCTCGTAAAACGCGGATTTGCCGAGTAACGCTTTTCTAACGAAAAAAAAAAAAAATGTAAATATTCACGAGTTAACAGAGTTAATATGGTATATCGCGTGATCGCGCGGTTAAATAAGCATTCTTTGTGCGCCTTATTATACGCGCGATCAATCGGTAATGAGCGAAAACTCGTTATCGAGCCGCACATCGATTGCACTGCCACTATACATAATTGCAAAGATTCTTGAAACAGCCATGTAGCAGCATCCGAAGCATTAATTTGCAATTGAACGAATGCTAAGTTGAATCGCGGCGCGACGACGTTATTGCATATAAAAGAATAAGAAAAAAAAATTGATCTATATTAGCAGTGCATTTGTGGGCTCGTCGCTGTTGACGTCAACGCGCGGTGCAAAGCATCACGAGGTATTGCACGAGACGACGACGACGACGACGACGACGACGACGACAGCCGCAGCTTTATTTACGAGCAATAACCGCGAGAGGCGAACACTGCACGTGAGCTTATAGTCCCGAAAGCTGGCATTGTAAGCACACCGCGAGTGTCCATACACCTCTATTGGTGCATTTCGTTTGCGACGACACTTTTTTTACGCGTTCGAAAGAGAGAAAGAAAAAATGTTGCGTAGGTACTCGCGGCTTTGCCGTGGCTTTAGAGTAATTAAAAAAATATACGTCAAGCAACAATAGCGTCGTCTTGGACGCTTCTGACGTGGGAGCGCGAGATAAACTGTATGAAAATAAGAAACGTCACGAGCGTTTGGCTATAAAAAATTCGAGCGCACGTACCTATGTAGTTGTCGTTCGAAATAATGGATATGCACGCGAGAGTATATTATAGAGTCGTAAAATGTCGCGCGTCTGTCGTCACAGCTGCCGCTGCGTGACGTTTTCGGCAATAAAATTGTGTAAGCGCCGCCGTGTGACTTGGCCAATAGACTTTAACGCCGCTGCATGCGATGCTTATAGGCCAAGTTTAAAGCTCCGGACATAGTTTCGCGGCTGTGCAGTTCTCGTTGCGCAAAGTCACGGTCTTCAACTCCGCGCGCTTTTCCCGCCACTTTCGCATGCAGTATTATTCATCCTTCTCGCACGGTAATCAGATCGCTACGATTGACCAACATTCCATTCGAGCATGAATAATGCCTTTCGGAATGTGTAACAACAGCATCGATTCAATAACCACTCGCAAGCCCAAGTATCATCGTTTGCGCATCTTCTTGGCGGCTGCCAAAAGTAGATTAGTTTCGGTGAGTCGTTGACTTTTATAATTATTATCGCTCAAAATTTTACGTCGACGCTGATGTAATTGGCATTCTTTGCTAATGATGTACATTCGATAAATCGATTTCTGTGATTCACGACAATTACGGATACCGCTTATCAAGACTACATATTATCTATAACGAGAACTTTCACGAAAATAAAGTCGCGCTAATTGTCCCGAAATTTGGTTACACTCGGCTCGAAGCGTATAGTCCCATCTAATTTTAGACGAAATACTAATTGACGCTAATGAGCAGCGATGATTTCATCAAGGGTAACGAAGTTTGCTGTCCGTTATATACCAAATGTTGAAGTAGCTAATTATACCTTATAAGTAACAAAAAACTACACCGATACTCTATAAATTAATGTAAGTCAGTGGCACGGAAGAAACAACAAATTGCGCATTTTATTTGATTTGCGCTTCAAAATTAAGCCATGTGTACCAGTGATTGTCTTGTCGCACATTCACACGCGCACTAATCGATGTGAAGGAACGATAGCAGGTTTATTTTCGTGTGGATCACCGAACGAACGAATGGCATCAGGAAAAAATAAGGGGAATTCGTGCAAAACAAGAAGATAAACAACGATTCATTGGCCAGATCATCCATACGAATAAACAAAGTCATTTGCGGTCAAAATGAAGATTGATCAAACGATTCCGAGACTGTACACGTTGCAAGTTTAGCGTGCTAGTGGCAAGTGCATCAGAGGAAAACAAGGCTCCCATTCCCCCCAACGAGTGTGTGTATAAACACGACTTGCTACTGCATGCTGCATATAATTGCACTGGGTCATGTGAAGAGAGAGCGATATGCTGAAAGATAGCCCGCCTTCGTTTTTCTTATATTATACCACGTGGAAATTCACCGGACAGCTGTGTGTCCCTTATATCCGTCGACTCGCGCTCTCCTGTGTATTATGCACATTCTCGCGACGAGAGCTTTTCAATCAAGATGGTTTTTATCAACATTGTTCTCTTCAATAGCCTGCCAAAATTCTATTGATTAGCACTTGCTATTTGTCCTAGTGTCTAGACGTACAAGGCCTCAAATGAATAACCGCAAGGAAATTGTTTTATTTTTTTTTTCGTGGAATCATAAATATCAATTTATTCATTGTATTGAACGAAGTGGTTGTGAATTTGAATGCAAACGGTCTGTGCAAGCAGCAACAGGAGAGAACGTCACGTATCGTTCAATCTCTCTTATTTGAACAAGTGTCTTTTTTTTTTGTCACCTGCAATGGAAAAAACGAAAATGTCGAAATGAGGAAAGTCAATTGAGTAATAAAGATTGTTTGATGAACATTTTCGCCTGTAACTGCCTAATATATTTTTTTTTCTCGTTTTTTTATGATTTGGCTGATAATTTATTCGTTTATTGAATCTATTATAGCCGATATCTAGCTCTATGAAAGACTTTCGATAACAACCGGTGCGTAGTATATACGTATAGACCACCTACGTGGAGCATTTGCGATCGACAATTGTCAAAGAATATATACATACAATAACTTTGAACTTCCGGGCAATAAAAAACTCATTCACGTTTTCACGACGAGACTCAATATTTTTTTAACTTTATGTTTATTGCATGAAGGTATACGTTCGTCAATGTAAATAGTATTCCTTTAGTTTTTTTCGGATTTTACGTCAACAATCTCATTGGAAATCACAACACTTTTTTTTCTGTCGTTCAGAGAATGTTAACTATACAAGTGATATAAAAATAAAAATCAGTGACGTAATAATTTTACATAAAATTTGAACAGTACGAACAAAACCTCGACCCACTGAACGTCTAAGTTAATTTTCAAGCTTAATGAGCAAAGCGCGCGTAAAACGAATAGTATAGTATATTTCAGCGAAGAATCTTGACTCAGTTGCGTGCTCATACGCAACCCCGAGAGTAGTACAGTATACGTTCATCTGTTTGTTCTAAAAAGAAGAAGAAAAACAAAAGTGGCAACTCATTGTGAACAACGCACGCTCGGCAGAATTTTCCTAGGCGCCAACGATCTTTAAACTGTCATCGTGTTCATTAGAGCGATTCGCCGTGATTGCGAGTTCGTTTTTTCCGTTACGCACAGGTGCGCTCGAGAAGAGGTGGGGAGGCTAAACGAGAGAATTTGAATGACACGCGCCAACGTCGATAAGAATAAGGTCAACGAAGGACAATTGGCGATATGAAATTCGCGCACGACTTCGCGGTGCCGCATTTCTCTTCGCGCTTCTTTATCTTGCGCGCTCGAGCGGCGTTTGTTGCGTTTTAACAAGGTCAATAAATTTGCCGCGCGCTTCGCCAATTTGCTTCGATTTGTATACGCGCTTCTTCTTCTCATTCGCGAACTTTCGATCTTCCGAGGCAGAGAAGCAAGCAGCTTCGGCCAAACAAACACTTAACCAGAATATTTGTGTATCTACGTACGAGGCAGTTTCTTTTCTTTTCGCGAAGCGTATAAATACATATACATATATATATCTGCTCATCACACGTGTGCTTTCATAAGACGAATTTTTCAGCTGAATATACAGCAGTCAAATAATAAAGTTACTTTGATTGATTCGCATAATTTGTTCCACGTGCGCCTTACAACCGCATTCTCAAGCAAAATGTTTTTTTAATGACGCTTTTTTTTTTTTCGCGCCGAGTCGTTATTTCGAAACAGATAACCGCGTTCGCAAATCATGTTTTTACTGTATTCGTTATTCTAATTAGCTGCTCAATCTTCAACGGACACGATAAGTTACATAAACGTTAACAAAGTATGTGCGAGCGCGGAGGAACGATTAGCGCCGACGATAATTAATTGACATAAAAAAAAAGAGTGTGATTTGAAAACGGTATAGTAGCGCGAAGATAGTTCGTTTATCGATAAAACAAAACTTGGAGATTATTGAGAAAAAAAAATTTCGAATCTTTTTATATTTCACTCGAAGCTCGGAAATAATGAGACGCGGGTCCTCGCGAATCAGTAAGTAAATATTTGTTTGTTTATCTTATTTTTTGTTTATTCCACGAGTGCAGAGGCCCTAACTGGATCATTAGTCATCTCTAAAATTAAGTATTCCAAGTCGAGAGATTACGCGTACGACAAACAAAAAAAAAAGAAGCAAAATAGAAATCAGTCAATTGTCGTTTGAAGTCGTCGCATACGAAGCGCAAGGACGCAAAAGTGAAGTCGTAAGCGCGCCGAAAGTAAAGCGTGTCATAAGGTCAATTGTTTTGACAAAACAAACAAGGCGTACTTATCTTTCGCTTGGGGGGGGGGGGGGGCTATTTTGAGAGATAACATACGCGCTTCGAAAAAAGAAATATCAATTGCGCTGCAATAACGACAATGAGCTTGCGCGTATGAGGAAAGTGCTGAAATAATTGTTTTTTTTTTATTGCCGCAAGTGGGATATTGCAAAAGAGGTACAAAAAGCGCACGTGGAATTTTGATAGCGCAGTCACGTTACAAACAATTGAAACTACGTCAGAGCGCTCGCTCTCTCGCGATAAACGCCGATAAAGTTGTGTGTACCTACGACGACGAGTGTATATAACACGCCGAGTGATTAAAATCCGGCACGCGCGCTGCCAGCCTTTAGCTACAACTTTGCCACACAGAGCCTACGTTTTAATAACAGCTTTCAAGCAATAATGATCCCATTTGACGCTGAACCTATATTACTGCGCGCTAAATGTTCGCCCATTAAATTTTTTCGACTAACTGAGCAAATTGCATTTCTTGATACACTCTATAGGAAGGCTATAAAAATATGATATTTCAATTATCGATCGTAAAACACAGCATTGTTTCAATGCTTTTCAATTTTAATTTGTTTCACATTACAGCTTTACAATAACGTTAATGTATTCATGTAGCTGTAAAAAAAATTTCGCAATTACAGATGATTATACGGCAATAAAGCTTAGAATCCAATTCAATTAATTTAAACAGGTAGTTAGAGCAAGGCACGCCATACACCAAATTAACTTGGGAGACGTGTGTGCGTATAACGTAATTAACGTTCATGTGACAGCTGTGTTGTGCGTAAATCATTCGCACGTGTCGAGCACTTTTTCCTGTTGTGCTTTGTTTCGCTTTGTTTATAGGGGAATATTCAAAATACTTACGTATTGTTTTTAATATTGTATCTATGTGAGTTACGATGACGGGGGGATTTTTATTTTTGATATATGTTTTGGAGTAATTGTTGTACTTTCCTAACGATAATATTCACATCACACGTATAATTCATTGACGTATACATTTACGATAAACTAATAAATTGAATTTTTTTTTGTATTTTTGGCTACAGTGACGCATATATGAAAGTACAGTTTATGTTATTGCGATAAGTGGTTGAGATTTTCATGGCTTACAGAATGTCTGCTTTCCACAACAAGAGGCGTTCACGGATGCGCAGTTAACCATTATTCGGAATAAAAACAAGCTTGAAATACGAAAACAATATCATTACCAAAAAATTTTAAAAACATCCGCATCGCGAATTTTATTTCCAGTTGAAACTGTAATGATGTTTGGCAAAATATTCTCTTGTCTCCTATCTTGAGAAATTAATCAAACTTTTCGTCAAACTGCGTACATACGCATTCAATTGAATTTTATCGAATTCGATAACTTATCACTCATAAGTAATTATTTTTTAAACAGTTTTAAGTATGACGTATTTGCAATAATTAGACGTAAAACAATGTGTTGATCGGAATATAATGGTAAACGAAAACATTGAGTACAGCATGTAGCAATAGAAGACGCGAAAATAAAAGTGCAAATATGTTTGTTATTTAATTGTCAGACAATTAATCACAGAATACAGGAAAACAGAGCCATCAGTCGAAAGAGAGAGACTGTTTGTCTTTGAGTTAACAGGTACACAGGCTATAGGCAGCGGCGGCGAGATGAGGCCGGCTCGAGGAAGCTTATTTATCAATTAGAGGGCCTTTAATAGCCCCTGCGGCGTCCTGAAATGCGCTGCGACAAACAACGTAAGCAGCAGCAAGCAGCAAGGGAACAAGGGTCGCTGGCGGCACAACTCTCCGAGGATTATTGCATTATTGGCACTATTAATGACGTCAAAGGTGTGCTTGTCGCCTACCGCACACAGGCTGTTTTCGAGAAACTGTGGAACTTGTTGCGCTCTCGCTCGAGAGCTCCTTGTCGCCTTGTCGCAAGTCAGCCCGGCGTCATCTGTTGTTCTCCGAAAACCCGTCGAGCCGCCGCCGCCGTATTACGGCCTGTTTGTCTGCCTGCGCGCGCGATCGCTGACGAAGCCGAATCATTCATTGCCGTAATTGCATATTGCACTTAAAGGACTCGAGAAAGTTTTAACGCACGCACGCACGCTGCGCGTGCGGCCAGCGGCGTGGGAGGCGTAAACAACTTTATTCACTCGGCTGTTCTTTCTCTTTCTGACTCACACTTTTTCAATAGCATGTTCTAAACACAACTCCGAACGACACGACTGTATTAATCTTATACTTTAAAACTTCATTTACTTCCGTTGGATATGTATTATCTAAATATTACAAAATTGTAGTGATGGGAAATCTCTAAATTATCACGTATGATTTATCTTCTTTGGTTCCAATTTATTAAATTATTCGTTTAGGCTGAGTTTATTTTAAAAATTCTGTCCCCTTTAAACGACATTTTATTGCAGGTAGATTTTTTTAAATCACACAGATTGTCTTTCGCTGGCGTTCGTTTGAATGAGCATAAGCGGATCACGAGGCGAGGGCCGAACGACTTTGTTTTGATTATGAGGAATTGAGGTTTACGACTGTTTTTTTCTCTCTCTTTGAGCGCGGGATGCTCTCGCCGCACGCTTTCGCATTAATTTATTATCCATCTCGAGTCCTCGGCTTTCGCACCGTTGCTCGCTGTCTGTCTCTCTCGTCGCTGTACATGGCAACTATTTTTGTCCGAACGAATGACTTGTTTTTCTCAGCTCATTACGAAACTCTACTTCACGATTTAACTCGTGCAATCGAAATTTTCCCTTGCCTTTACTCCGTTTTAAGTATTTCTTAAGTATTTCCGTTGGAAGCGGGTCAGAAATGTTGGAATTTGTTTTTGTACACCGCCAATCATATAAAATTTCAAATTTTTGTTTTAAAATAGTTCAAAAGTGAAGTAATTAATTTTTAGATACAATTTATTACTAGTTTAGTTTACATTGAACTTTTTCACCTCATTACATGTAAAAACGAAAGTGAAGCTATTAATAACACTCAATTACACAATTAGTGCTTTATCAATATTCGCTTTAATACTTTCATTTTTAAACACGCTAAATAAACTTCATGCCAACTATAACAACCTGCTGGTCAACATTATCGAAATGAGCGACGAGTTGCTCAGTCGCAATAAATGAAAGTGTAAACGAAGACGCGCAGCGCGGATGTGAAAACAATTAAAGTGTCATAACACGCGCGGCATCTTTATGGGACTGCAACGAGTAAAAACACATTCAGTTCTTCGTGTGTGCGCGAAGAGAAGAGAAAGAGCTTACGATGCGATTTTCCATGAAAAACAGAAACATCGTTATCGTTAACCTGAAAAATAACAGCGCTCATTTGAAAACAAGTCGCCAGATGGAAATTACCCGGAGCCTTTTACGAGAAGGAAAAAAAGAAGAAAAAAAAATAAATCGCGGAACGCGCAGTATGGCATTGGGGATGGCCCGAACGTTCTGCGCGTAAACAACACTTCAGGATCTTGTACAACTTGTCTTCTTTTCTTCCTGATGGATAAAAAAAAACTAATGTGGAACTTTTACAGGATGTTTTCGTTTCTATGATGCTTCAATTTTACGAAGCAGATTGTACTGAAGAAACAAGTATATTACTATAATTTAAAGAAAGAAGAGAGAAACTTTGAGGGAAACACGAGTCCTGAAGTAAATAAAGAAATTTTGTTAATTCGAAAAAGCTAATTCGCACTAGGAAATCAAGGCATGGCAGCAGTGATAATGGAGCTTTTTAAACTCGCCTCGATGAAGCCTTTTTTTTGTGATCTCTTTAATTAGCCAAATTGTCGGCGAGGCTGACGTGTGTGCAAACAGGTGCGCGCACGAGGCGACGAAAACACAAGCAGAGCTAACGAACGAGGACGACACACGAAACTCATATTGCCGGCGACAGCGGCAGCAGCAGCAGCAACAGAAGTATACGGAAGCGCGCGCAACACGTAAAGGGCGCGCGCGAAAGAGAGAAGAGGATCCACACGCATACTACATGATGGTTGTATATAGTAGGGGGGGGGGGGGGGGGGGGGGGGGCGACGATCGTCTCGGTCTTTGCCCCCTTTGCCAGATGGAAAGGACCAAGGGCATTGACGGCGCGGTCTGTAAATGGAGGGCGCAAATTCGCGCGATGTCTCATCGATCGGGGCGCGCGCGCGCTGTGTATAATGTGTATCTCTCTCTCTCTCTCTCTCTCTCTCTCTCGACTCTGCAACCGCGCGAGAATTGCAAGGTTGTTTGTAACGACGATGACTGCGTAGTGCGTGATGTCACTTTGGGAATCCGATGAGTAAATCAGTGACGCTCGCCAGCCGCAGCAGCGATATACATCGACACGCCGACGCGACCGCGTTATTCAGGCATTTTTTTTATAATTAGACCTGATAATGCGCTTGGAAAGCTTATCGGGCTTGTTCCAAGCAAACAAATAAAATGGAGGAAATTGCCTGTTAGCCAGGAAAAATGACAACATTGTGAGACAAACTGCGGAATTTACGAGGGAATTTATATATGTACATGTTTTATCATTCACTCGGAATGAGCGTGGCGCAATCAAGGATAGTTATACAAATGCATTATATTTTGAGGAGATATATCGCTATAACTTGAACAATTCGGCGCGGCATTGTATTCGAGGCGTGTAAGTACATTGTCCATCGTGTAGTTTGAGAAAAAGAAACTAACGTGAAAAAGCAGCGTGCGCGGCTCATTGACGCGCGGCGATACAGTATATGTATACTCACAAAGCCGGGCTTTCGTCATTATAATACATGTATTTATGTATAATAGCAGCAGCCGAAACTCGCCTGAATATATGTAAAACGATTGCCACCACAACAAGGCATTACATTATGTAACGTGGGATCGTTCACAACTACAAAACTTGGCCATCATTTTTTTTTTCACCGTATAATGGGTATAGAAGAGAGAGACGCAGGGTTTTTGACGCTGCACCACTCCATCACAAGCGAGACGATGATTCCCAACTATTTCAATACAATTTGCATTATGCATCACCGACTTCAAACTTTCCCTTATTCAACGAAATGCAAATCAGCCCGAATTTAAAACTATCCAAAGAGAGTAGTAATCCCTGCATTGGCTCAGTGGAGAATATGAGACTACATATCGCGAACATTGACATATGGCCAGCTATTACGATATAATGAGCAACTTGCTCCAAACAACAAACTCAAAGACAACAATTCAGCTGAAAACAGCAGAGCTTCGAACTCTAGTTTTCCCAAAAACAAGAAAGAAAGGGAGAAAGAAAAAAACAAAACAACAAAAGAGGTGAGAAGATAAACAAGCGATTACGGAGGCACTTGGACGGACTTTGAACCGTGAGCGCCGGTGGCGGCGGCATTAGGCGGCATCTCGCAAGCAGCAGTCCGCTAGGAAGAAGCACAACGCCGGATGGAGCGAGACGGAGAAAGAGAGAGAGAGAGAGCGCGAGCGAGTGTTTGGCGGGGCGGAGGGGAAGTGAGTTGACGGCGGCTGCTGAAGGAGTGGGGACGAGCAGTATCCCCACCACGGCGGCGCTTAGGGCTGGGGCGCCTTGCTCGCTTGCTTGCGCGCGCGCTTGCCGCCAACTCGCCGCGTGGTGGGGCTCCGAGGGCGAAAGCGCGGGCTCGCCGAGAATGCGAGCAACGTTCAGTAAGCGAACGGCTCTCCGAGGCCTCAGACACGGTGTCAACTTTTCTCCCGAGACCGACACATCGAACTTGCTTCACTTGTTTTCAATCAACTTGTAAACCATTACACGTCCAAGTCGGATTACACTTTCGTTTTCAAAGTTTCTCTCTCTTTCAATCTCGCGTGCGCTTTCAGTGTACGCAAGTTGTCCAGATCCAGAGTTTGTTGTTGTAATCCTTTGGACTTTGAAGAAAAGTCTGCGAGTCGTGCAGACACAGTATCATCATCGTCGTTCGACTCGCAAGCACACACCGCCAATTGTCGGGCTCCAAGTTCGTCAGCGAGCTTCATCGCGACATAGCGAGTTTAACATCGGCGAGTGACGAGCAGCAGTGCAAGCGCTAGCCAGCACGACGAAGTCGAGCAATAGAACCAAGGAAGAGAAACAGCAGCAGCAGTGCACAGCCATCCCGCCACATCGGAAAACTGCTGGATGCTGCTGCAGCGAGGAGTGCCGAGGTGTCGCCGCGGCCGTCGAGGGGCAACAATCGCCTCGACTCCTTTCCTTCGGTTCAGTGTGGCTAGCAGCAGTCAAGCTGGATTCCAACAAGCAGTACGTGTCGCGATTGCATCGCGGCTACCGGAGGCTTAAGAAATTGTTCAAGGTAAGAGTCTACTCACTCGCATCACGGCCCTACCCACGTGTCTCTATTTTTCTCGCTCCCCTTTTTAATTCCGCGCGTATCGTAGCCTCTTTGGTCGACTTTGATGCCGCACAGCGTTTCTATATCTCTCTTTGGCAATTGTGCGAAACGCTTGTTATTGTGGCTATATAGCTATGAGCGCGCTGGCTCGACGACGCTTCCGAGACACACACACTTGTGAGGCATAGTAGAGCTTCGTTGCGCCAGAGCAAACTGCACGATCTTGTGCGATGCGCCAAAGAAAAACTTACATAATAATTGCAACTCGAAAAACATTGCTACTATTGCTCGAGATTTGCGCGCTAAAATGTATCACAACAACAGAGAGCCGCCAAAAAGTACAAGTATATGTACGGTCCTCTGCTGTAGTGTATCTGCGAGTTTAAAACGAGGCTGTTAGATATTAGTGTTTAGAGAGGAAGTGAAGCAAAAGAGGAAGAAAAAAGGGGCGTAAAACGACATGGAAGAGAAAATGCGGGCAAGACCGTTGCTTACATTTTGAAAGTTGAATGGGCATGTTTCCGCGTGGCATTCGTCATTGTTTACTATAGCAAGGGCCCCATAGGCAGCTGGCTACGTTTGGCTTGCGTTACGGAAAATTGCGCAGGTTAACGCAACCCGCGTGCGGGTGTTGTGGGGGGTGGCTGCTCCGGATTTTTCTCGATAGCGACGCGTTGTTATTGCACAGTTCTTTGAATCGTGTATGTGTGTATTACGCTGCGCTAAAGTTGAGCTGTTATATCGATTTGTGGCAGGTAGGCGCCAACGTTCTTGCCTATACCGCGGTAATTGGCGGTGCTGCTGGCGCCAATTGCTCGTCGCGCGTTGCGCCTCTCTCGCTTCGTTTTTTTTTTTGCTTCTCGCTTTTGAGCGCGCACTCTGTCGCCTTGACAGCTGGCGGCGCTCTAGTTACGCTTATCGCGTGTTTGTAAACAAGAACTAGTTGCACGCGAAACTAGCGCATCGCCTAGTTCGACAAAAACACGACCGATGCGATAGAGCGCAGCGTCAATTGGACAATCTCTCTCTCTCTCTATTTCGCGCTCGCGAGGCGATGATTATTATTGAACGCGAGCCAACAGCTCGTCGTGAACAACATGTTTTGCGCTCGTCCGGGGCAAATATTTTGATGCGCGCTGAAGAGCACGAACTGATAAGGCGCGAGACAGAGTTTTACAACAAAAAAAAAAAACGAGAAAGAAACGAATGATGATAGTAATGGTAATAATAAAAGAGTATTATCGAGTCCGTTATCGAGGATCACGCTTCCGATCGGCTGATCGGGAAAACTCCCAAGCGAGCTCCCAAGTTAGTTTTCCATCGGATGGCGCTTAGCTTGGCCTCCTTAAAACTTTCCCACGAGGTTTTTTCCCTCTCGATCTTCGGGCTGCATTCCCGCTGCGTCCCTCTTCCTCATTCGGGCTCGCTCTCTTCCTGCGTCCTCGATTATCGATGACGGCGCAGTCTTTGATTTTCTCGGCCTGCAGTGTTTGTGTTTGCGCGTGTGTGTGTGTTTGTGTGTGGTCCCTGATAACTTTTCCCAAGCTTATCGCTGGAAATGTCAAGTGTATACTTATCGGGAGCTCGGCTGTGTTATGCTTGTCGAAGACGCAGTTTTCTTAATGATGCCGATATCGCGCGCAGCGAGTGGTCAACTGGAAAAACTACTTTTGTGAGTCGTTAGCGACTTTCACAGCTCGCGAGCAAAACAAGCTATCTCGTTGGCTCTTGTATACGCACATACACGTATAATAGGTGCACAACAGGCACAAATTCATTGGAGTGCAAAAAATCGATCGGTGAAACCTCAGCTGTACTTGCAGATTTTCATGCATGTATGTACATTGAAATGCGGATTATCATAACGTCGCGTAATTGCATAAAGCCGCAGCAGCAACGGCGGCGGCTGCTATCTTTTGGAGTCGAGCGAACTGCGCAGCTTTCACGTGGCCCGATATTTTAATTCCGTAATTCACGCTCGTCGCTCTCGGGAATTTCGAAATCCCCGAGATTTCCAACCTGTCGCGCTTGATTTTTCAACTTGCCCGAATTCGCGACATGGCTGCGACGCTCAAGCGACAGACGCAGAGAAAGCAAAGAAAAATCGCTTATCGCGTCACGGTGTTTTCATATGTGCGCGCGCTGTGCTGCCCGAGGTGCTTTAAAGATTTAAATGTCAACGACCTTTGCGAGGGGCGTCGCACTCGAGACAACAAATATTTCGCGTCTCGCTCGCGCGCGCGCGCTCCCGCTCCCGCCGAATTTCCTGGGCGTAGGGAAGGGGACAGAAAAGTCGTGCAGAAGGGGGTTCGCTCCACGCTATGCTGCACGATCCCACATGCGCAAATACGCAGTGGATTTTCGCGCGCAAACTCTCTGCCACTATACGAAGGGCAGGAGTAGCTGACTCAAAGGAAATTGTAATTCGACGTCGCTCCGGATGCAAGTCAGCCGTTACACTATACACACGCCACCGACGCCACCGTAGCCGTAGCCGTAGAGCGAGAGCTTGGCATTCCAACGGGTATTTCTAATTTTAGACTCGCTCTCTCGAGCAAGCGAGCGAGCTCGCGGCGCTTCCTATCCCTACTCTATCCACCTTCACGCGCGTCTTCTACCCCCCACCCGTTTCTCCCCCCGCGAGTCAGCGCCGCGCGTCCCTTTTTCACATGATGCCGTCGCGTCGCTAGACCTACGTTGAGCGTTGTTGTTACGTCGCGGGAAATATTCACGTGTCATACGTATGTGCATCTGCTGTACACGCGCTCATAGCATGATGCATTTGTTTTGATCTGCGCGATGCTCGTAAACGTTTTCGGGAATAGAGGATGACGATCACGCGCCGAACGAACGTTCATGGTTACCTATACAGCTCTCTTGTTTATGGAAAGGTCGAACACCCATGAGTCATTCACGTGATTCATACTTCTTTTTTATTCAGAGTTCGTCGATCCTTTTTTCTCATAAGCGATTCATCTCTCGGCACTTCCATAACGTTTTCGTTCTCCTGCAATACGTAACTGCAGTTGTTGTGTGCGCAACCTTGTGTTTTTTTTTCTTCCAACGCGTTGCCTCTTCTGTAATATCACTCGGAAAAACTTTCAAAACAAACAGCTAGTTCGGGTGTTTGCCACCGGAGGGCGCCATCGTCCAATTGCGCAGCTCGGCTCGTATAGCTCTGCATCAATGTACGCCGCCTGAGAATTTTTCCGAGAACCATCGATAAAAGGAAAAGTTCATTAGTCAAACACGAAGAAAACGGTACGTACCGAGAAATGTTTTTTTTCTTCGTCCGAGAGAGGAACCTCGTTGAAAAATAAACGGTGAGAGCAGAGCATCACATTCAAACTTTTATTTCCCTGCGCTGTTGCTTTGACTACACAGCTAATTCGTAATTGGCTAAACTTGCAAAAAATCGCACAAGCGCCGAACTCGTCTCGCAGTCATTCGGCGAGAGAGAGAGAGTTTATTTGCGTCGCGCGCGACTCACGAATTTAGATCGGAGCGCGCGTTTCAGCGTCTGCGTATGCAAACCATTTCATTGACGAGATATACGTGTATAGTCGCGGCCTAATCCTTATAATTGAAGCCTCGGCCTCCTGTAAATATAGACGGGCTTTTCCGGTGCTCTCACTCTCTCTTTCAAAAAGTTGCTCTCTCACGCCGTTAATACCTCCCAACCCGAAATTCCAACAGCAGGCAAACAGAATAAGAGAGAAGATTTCTTAGAAGTGAGACTTCAGCAGGATCAGCTGACCGGAGCGGCTTCTCTTTCAAGATGCAGGCGCGCAGCTTCCAAAAAGTCACGACGGGGAGGGGGGAAGAGTCGCAGCAGCGCCTTCTCTTAATAAGGAATTTGGAAGGGACCCTCGCCTTGCACTCGCGCTCGACGATCCCGTAGCGCGGCGCGATCCCACGTGAAGTCAAGTATAAAAAAAAGAACAGGGAAGAAATGAAAGAAAGAGATGGCCACCGGCTGAAAGAAAGGCAGTCGAGAGAGAGAGAGAGAGATAGAGAGAGAGAGGGGGGAAGCTGTTAGATCGAATATAAAAAGAAAAGAATATTGAAGTAAAAGCTCGATCGATCGGCTTCGGTCTTCGTTTCTCTCTCCCGCATGTAGTGTGCGTGTGTGTCTTGATGACGAGGTCATGGATGGAGACTACGCTAGAGATGAATGGAATTCCGGGGGAAAACGAGAAGAACGTGAGAACAAGATGCACCTGCAAAGAGGAGACTGGAGAGTCGATTGGTCGGTTGCCCCAATGTTAAATTCGCGCCTCTCCCCACCTCTTCACTTCATTCTCATGGCTTTCTTATCCACACGGATCATGGGAGGAGAGTGAAAGGATGGCCGCGATCTTGCCTATGAATGAAAATCCTGAAGGAAAGTGATGGCCTCTCTCTTCTCGCTTGTACTTTAGAGGTGTGCGAACGAGCAGCAGCAGACAGATAGTAACAGTAGGCAATAGTACACATAGTAGATAGTAGTAGTATGTAGTAGAAGAGTGGAATGCTCTGTGCTTTGCGCGTCGGCGTCGGTGGCGGCGGCGGCGGCGGCGGCAGCGGCGGCGGCGGCAGCGCGTCAGCAGGGGCCGTCGACCCCTGCGCGGCTGGAATGAAGGAGAGTTCTTGCTCGCTCGGGCGCACGCGGCCGAGGCTCTTCTTAAGTTATTTTCCTCTTTGCCTTTTGGTTCACTGATCCCTCCTCTTCCTCCCCATGCCCCCCCCCCCCTTCTCCGGTGGCTGGCGGTCCGCGCGGCCGAAAATTTTTCTCAGTTCATTGAGAGCCGCCGCCAAGCGCGACGACGACGTTCTCCTTTCGCTTTCCGCGCTGACATTCGACTCGAATAAGCACAAAAAAAGCCGCAAAAGAGAAAGAGTTGAAGATACACAAGTGTGAAAGTGCAGAGAGAAAGAGAGGAAGAGAGAGTTGGTTTGCCGTATGCGATTAATCCGTGCACATGATCCTTAACGTGAATTTGCTGCATGAGGTACGTTTATAAAATAGCACGACGAAGGGGGGCAACGACAGCGACGGCGGCGGCGGCGGCAATTGCGTGCGGCTGGCCTTGAGACAGTGAGTCGAAGGCCGAGGTCGCCGACTCCTGTGTGCGAGCGAGAAAAGAGTCTTCGGTGGGCGGGCGCGCGTGGTGACACCCTCCTAATAAAACTTTACGGCTCTCTCTCTCCCTTTCTTCGCCCCCGTATAGTCTCTGTTCCTTCTTATATTCGTTTGGCCAACTTTCTCCCTCTCTGCGCGCTAATCTACCCTTGTCTCGCCAGCGTCGCGAGCGACCCACGCGGAGATCCTTTCTCTTCTCAGCCTCTTATATTCTTTACCTGCGAGCGGAGTCATTCCATCGCATTGTTTGTTCTCGCGAGTAAACAAAGTCATTATATCGCTCGCCGCCGAGGGAACAACCAGAAAAACTGCCGCTACTTGCTTATGCGGAGTGTATAGAGAAATGAATTGATCGAGCGGTGTGTTGCGCGCGTGCAATCATGACGGCAGCATGAAAAAATTCGCATTGCCGAAAAAAAAAATCGCGAGGAATGCGGTCGTTCTCGCGCTCGCGCGCTCTCCGGGGGAAAGGCTCCTCACGCATACGCACGCACCAGCAAGAAGTCTGCACCGACAGAGTAGTAAGAGAGAGAGAGAGAGTCCGAACGAGCAAGCTCTCTCTCTCGCTCTCGCGCGTGTCTTGTTTACGCGTTATTGGCCTAGCAACAGCTGTTTGGCATTGAGACTCAGCGGTTACGCGTGCGGCCCTCGCTATCTCTCTCTTGCCAGTTCTCTCGCTCGCTCGCTTGTGGAAAAATATTAAACAGTATATTTCTGGCTAGCAAAAACTGCTGACACTTGATAAACTACGCTAATATATA
>JAWWMK010000002.1:118506-145915 GCA_035047105.1 Galeopsomyia nigrocyanea
ATTTCATGTAAACTGTAAATTATTTATGTATAATCGTTTCTCCCGAAGCGGTCATTTACTCCGTCATCCTCTTAAACTGGAAGAACAGTGTTTGCGAACAGGTTTCGAAATGGTTCAAAATTGTAATTTTTGTTGCAACTTATAGAGACTGCATCCAATAGCTTTTGCAGTTCCATAGTTGTAACAACTGACGTCCATTTCTTTCATGTGAATTGTTAAAAATTGAATGCAAGCCTTTCTCACTTCCTCTTCGCTTAAGTAATTTACAGTGTGAAGTAATTGTAATACATTGCTATTTGTTAACAACAACTGACCTGTGTAAGTAAATAATAGGTAGGGCTCTAGATTTAGCTCTAAAAATATATATTCAATGATAAATATCATGAATTTCAGAATAAAATATTGGAATAATAAAAGAAGCCGGCAAAATAACATGTACAGTACAATGAAGTAGGAGCTGGATTATAATTTGTTTCTTAGACATAAATTACAACTTAACACATTTATTCTTACAATCAACTTACTTTGCTTCCATGTCATTCATTTTTATAATGCCTGCTCTGTGCTTTCCCAAGAACTTACATTCAAAGTACTTTAGACTTCCAGCCAGAATAACTTTCTCCATCTTTCACCTAGGACATAATAATATATTTACACTCAGTGTGTTTAATTTTTAATTATTAAATTGAATATCATATTTTAAGCTATGTATGGTTCGCATTATGATGTAATCACTTATTCATTTGATTATTTTATAATGTTTGATTACAAATTAATTATATTCATTATTCATATTATTGTTTTAGCAATATCAACTATTAAGTTTGTATAAACAAATATTTGAATGACTAAACAATTTTGTCTATTTTTGTAACATAATCTAAGATATAATTGAACAATTCATTACAAATTATTGTAGCATCTGAATCGAGTATTAGTAAGCATATATATGCATCCATCAATATTCGCAGAAAGTTATCAAACATTACGGTTCTTCTATGCAAATCTGCATGAATGATTGAACATTATTATTTTATTTTTATTCTTAATTGCAGGAAGCATGATACATTTTTTAATCAAATTTATGTCTCCCACGTTGCAATGAAAATGAAAATATAATTTTTCAGTATTTACTAACTTTTCAAACAATTGCAAAATTACAATTACAAATAAACAAAGAAAGAGACTCACTTTGATAATCACATCACAGAATCTTCCAGATAGCCTTATGTTATTAACTTCAGAAGCATGCTCTGCTCTTCTATCAAGCAAATATTTTGGCTCCTCCGTAGTATAAAACACTGAATCTCACAATATCCGTAAGCACAAACTAAATGAAATTAGAATCTGATTAAAAATTAGATACCAAGTTCGGTCTTAGAATCTTCAACATATATCATTATTTATACTTCCAAGACGATCGTACTTTGAACTTTCATATAATGATATAATTCTGATCAGCTGTTCGTGAGTCAAACGCGCCAAAACCTGCACGCGGGATCAAGTGCAAATGTAGTGAGGTTAGGCTTAAAATTTTTTTTTTCTTGATTCAAGTCCTTTACAATTTATTTAATGTGAATACTATTCCCTGGTGAATACTTTGATTCAAGACATTGATCATAAGAATCATTTTAGAATTTTGTCAAATTCTTCTCAACAATGTTTACTTGACTACTGCGCTGCGATGCATGCTACATCGTCGACCACAAAGCCCAAACAAGAAGATATACGATTTTTATTACTGTTTTTCTGGGCATTTCATTCGAAAAAAAATAAAATACTTAAAAGAAATTTTAGAAAATGTAATTAGAAGATATGATGTACATACATGCATAAAAGTAATGAAAAAATAATGGCATTAAAAACTTTCCAGGCGCTACAATAAAGCGGAGGTGGGGAGAAAAAGGTATTTAAAAATTAAAACGGTTACACAGAAAAATTACAAACTAAGATTATAAATATAACTTCTCTTTTATTTAAATGGCTATCAGTAGAAAGTATTGGGATCCGCGCGGTCACGTAACTATAAGATGACTTAGATCCTTAGATGACCGACCTAACCACCTAACCTAACGGGGTCGCCGGTCGCTAAGGGAGCTGGTGTGTTTTTCGACTGTAGTTTGAAAATTTCGAAGTTTTTGGAAACCTTTCACAAAGAATAATTTGTTCGTTTTATTTTTTAGAATTTTTTCATCGAAAAAAAAAAACAAAAATTTTTTTTAAGTGCTGAAAAAATTCTAAAAAATATAACGAACAACTTTCTCTGTCTAAAAGTTTCATAAAGGTCCAAATTTTGAAACTACAGTCGAAAAACACATCAGCATTCAGCTCCCTATGCTCCCAAATGTATAACGATCCCGTTACTCCCGTACTATTTCCGCCATCAGATGGCGTATCGCAATTCCCAATAATATGCAGTATTTCTTTTTTTTTCATCAATTTTTTTTTCCTACAAAATTAATTTTACAAACTTTATTTTTACATGAGAATTGATACACTGTGCCAGTAATATGGTTAATCTGGTGGATCATTGTCCAACGTAATTATGACAAATAGAATTATCTTTGTAAGTAGTCATAGTCACAAAAGTTTATTAAAATTATTTAGGCGACGTTTCGCTAGTTAATTTGCAGCATTATCATCAGCAACGTAAAGTAATAAGTGATACGTCGGCTAAATAATTTTAATAAATTTTTTTGAATAATTATAAACTATGATATTATTTTTGTCATCTATTTATACGTCAATTTATACACTAGTGATTTTTACAAATTTATCTAAAGTAATTATATTTTGCAAAGCAATGGTTAACGAAAGAAATTGCTCTAATGTAAGGTGATTTTATAAATCCAGAACATTAAAAAAAAACTTCAAATTATTAAACGATACTAAAATAAGGATATTTTGGCTGGTGATACTAACAAATAAAAAACATTGTATGTAAGCTAATAATACTCAAAACTATAATAACGCAACTTTAACGAGTGAGTCACAAAACAATGGGACAAAGATACTTGAGTGAGACTGTAAAAGTATCAAGTATAAACTGGACAGTTCGTTTCATTATTTCACGTACACCTACGAGGGATGAAAAATTGTGTAATCGGATTATGCGACCTTTTAGCGATGACTATTTTTTTCTCAATGTAATTTGCCAATGGCATAAAAATGACGTTCAATTATCGCTTCGAGCTCGAAACCATTTGCAAAATAATCACAGCTTTTGGAATGTTTTTGCGCTACGTGATCATGAAACAATCTTTGCAGGTTCTGCAAAAGGATCGACAAGATTACGGGCAGCGTATTCATGATTCAAAATGGTTTGTACATCATAATACATTCTCAAGGTAAACGTTCCCATCGGTAACTCTTTTTCACTCCTTGTCGTGAATTTTAATTAAGCGCGTCAATTAATTGATTTTCATATCTAAGATATTATGTGTATATCATGTGCATTTTTGTCCGTGAAAGAAAACCGAGGACTCGAAATATGCGATTTTGTGTCTGTACAATCTTTTGTAGTTCTTTATACCAGTCAATGGATACTACAACGTCTTTTCGATCAAGTGAGTAAAATTGTATATGTAGGCTCTATTATTTCGTTGAACATTTCATTTGTTTATACACTTTCAATGTGCAGAGAGCGAAGCAACAGCGCATGCAGCTTACTGAGCGACGTTGACGCATCGCCAATTCAACCTGAAAGCCAAATTGATATTACTTTTGAAGATGTTAAGAGCTGTCAGGCCTGTGCAGCTGATCGCCGGTGGAATTTAGTTAGACTCACACTCGAAACCGTCAAAGAAGTGATTACAAGTTTCATGAATGAACCACATACTTTATTGTTTGTTTATGTTGTAGAGAATTGTCAACGCATTCTTTTTTTTCACTGTGCTCCGCAGCCTGCTCAACCCATTACTTACGAATAGATATATGTTTTGAAATTTTTTGGGTTATGCAAATTGTTTTATAATAAGCAAAATCGACATTTTGAATTTGAATGAATTCGCTTCCAAATTCAATGCAGGAAATGCAATGAAAAACGCATTAAAATTTTATAATTTTTCATTTATTTATTCTTTTATTTATTTATTCAAGTGGAAGGCAATCGATCAATTTGCAACAAATAAAAATAAATAACACTCTCTCTTTCTAGCGATATAATAATATTAATAATATTAATAAATGTGTTCGCTCGATACTAAAACTATCTGAATCAATGATAATGAATTTATAATTCTCAATAGTAGAGTTACATTCGTTTCCATGATCCATTGATGGTAAAAATTACAAAATACAATTATTTTCAACAGTTTTTGCTCTTTGCACTATTAAAATCAACGAATAGCCAGTTTTGCACACGCTATGCTCGAACTAAAAAACTCAAGAGGATTATTTTTTATACCCTTTATGTATCCTTTTACATAGTATTTCCAATCCCAGGAGATCATGTTTTCACCTTAAGAGATCGCGTGCAAAAATGGGAGAAAATTAAAACCACTTAGATGGTGGCAGACTACCAGATTCACACAGCCTGACAGAACAATCAATCATTTAAAAATTCAAGACCCATGAAACAAATTCAACGATCTACATGATTTGCGTCTTCATGAATAGTAGTTTTCGAACATTTACAACGAAAATTATAATAGTTGTGATAATAATATCATAAGAATAATATCTCTAATACAACGCATTATTTGAAGGAGCTCAAAAACAGCACCCATTTTTCATGCGCACCTACATACTCGAAATCTCATCCAATTTCTACATTACATCCAATTTTTACTATTTTCTATACTGAAAACGATTGCCTTTTTATTTTCGACCTCGCAATCTAAAGTATTACACAGTACGTAAATATATTACAATATATTACATTAAACAATAAATGTTTATTGTCATGGCAAATATGGTATTCAAAGAAAAAAAATCGATTGTTTTCATTTTTGTTCATTCATTTCTTCCACTAAAATTTGGTAGTCAATTATGTAATTATTTCGTTGAAATTGTGGAATATAAAATAAACATGAAAACGAACGATTTTTCAAAGTATAACTTATGACATACATAATTTCACAAAGTCGAGGTTGGTTTTTGCGTGATTCTTCTTATTTTTTTTTAATTCTCAATTTCATTCGACGGACTATTATTGGATTGAGTCATTATATCGAGGGATGGTAAATATCATAAATGCAAACTTGATAAGGGAGTCTGAGCCAAGTGTTAAGTAATAAATATATCTATCAGCACAAATTACCATTTAACATAAATTTAGCATGTAAATATTCAAAGTTTAGTTATAAATGCATTCATAATAGCTTTTACAACTCTTTGTTTTTGAACAAAAGAGATAGATTGGAACAAGGAACGCATACGACACACGGATTTTGGCTCTGTAAGACTCTAGGAATTGTCCGACAATCTTTTGGAATGTTGCCTTTTGTTAACTTTTGGCAGAATTCATTTGTTCATTTTATCGTTTATATGATAAACGTGATTTACAATAAGTAACAAAGAGAAGACATTGACGCTCAGAAAACAAACCTCGACTACACCCTACAACACAATTTCGTTTAATTCAAGGTGATACGAATGAATATTAACAAGTACAGTTCTAAAAGAATTTTAAGCTCGTAGAAAAAATATTGACTTACAATTTTTAAGTAACCGATACATAAGTGTTCACTCGCGTGTAATAAACATTTTTATAGAATTAAAAATAAAAATCATTTAATAATTTTTCATTAACAATGTTTCTATCATAGATAAAATAATTTTTTCTACGAACTAAATAAACATAAATTTTAGTATCTTGTAAGAGCACATGAGTTTTAACGCTTATAAGAAATAAAAGCACATTTTGCCCAAACAAAATGTGATTTAAGTGGTGTTTATATCAATTCTCATGCATGAAATGCTATAATTAATGTTAAGTAAAATTATTTGCTGTAACTGCGGGTATTGCGTCGAATTTCATACGCTTTCAGCTTCTCTAAATTTCGTTATAAAAGCGAGACATTTAATTCAATGTAGTAAATTATTAGCTAAAATCGCACAAGGAGTTTGATAAGATGCTTTTACATTTCAATAGAAGCTTTGATACTGGCAGAATAGACGAAAACACTGGAATGTCAAAGAATCAACACAAGAAAGACCGAAGATCGGAGTGGTAGAGCAATTGTAATTGTTCTATGCAAAATATAATTAAAAGAGAGCGGAAAACGATCGCAGTAACCCGTCAATGAGTAGCATATTAGAGAAAACTTTTTTTTTGTGTTGTTTAATTTTAATTTTTTTTTTCACGATAAGAAACTCAAAAAACGTTGCATACACTCATTTTTGAAAATGCGTAAAAGTATTTTCTGTTATTGACTCTATGCCCTTATTTTTTTTCTTTTTCACTTCCTGTATAAGTAGAGTTTCGCACCTGCATCTAAATAACGTGATTAATAGATAAAAGTAGCTCCAATATTAGTAAAAATTAAACGTTAATATTGAAATAACTCTTTCATTTTTTTTTTCTTGGGGTTATGGGCGTTACGGCTTATAACGATAAACTCAAGCAACACACAGTAGCAGGCTGTCGACAATAAAGCTAGTCGCATTAATCTAGTTATACGGAGACTTTCTTTGGAGATAATTTTTTCAATAATTTCCTTAACTCGCTAATGACATATTCACCTCGCTATCCTGCGATTAGCCTTTGTCTGTGGTCATTGCTTTTTCCATTACCGATTTTCACGTGCTATTTCAAAACGTCGTACAAATACAAATATAACGTGTAGACGAAGTGCAAGAATCAGTAATAGAAAAAATAGATGATTTTTACATACTAAGATAAAGTACATTACATCGCAATCAATGCATGAAAAATATGATACGTATGTTGTGTTCACTTCGGCGGGCATTAAGGCATTCAACAGAATTCACCGAATCCCTCAGCGAGCCCATGCAAACCGTCTACGATTGTCGCTGTTTCGAGTAAACTTGTTAAGCGCGCCATCATCATTTTTACATAAAAAATATAGTCCTTATGTGATTATACGTGTGCGTGTGTGTATATATAACATATATATCTATACGTATGTGCATTATGTATACATGTGTGCGGGCAATGCGCACCGTGCATAAGTAATAATCCAAGAGTTTATATGCATAGGTGGTCATTGTTAAGTACACAAAGTGAAGGGCCACCGAGGAGAGGGCGGCTCACTGAACGATGGCTAGGTGGCGAAATCGACCTGGCCATTGTCCCAATTCAAGGACAGATCGCCAGCCATTTTGAAGTCTGGGTCGAAAATATCCTCGAAAGTGTCCTGGCTGTTGGCCAGCATCGGGTCGTAGAGATCATTGTGAATCTGCGAGGACGAGGATGCGGTCGTTTGATTGGTGGTCGGCGTCGTGACGGAGGTTGTCGTCGTTACCGAGGACTGTGGCGAGGGGTTTATCAAGTCGAGCCACTCGGAGTCCATGTCCATGGGAACGTCGCCGATATCCATGAACTCTTGAGAGCTTTCGTTCATTTTCACACCAAAGTCACACTCCAGCTGACTAAAGTCCATGTTGTCAAAGTCTATACCAAATTCCTGCAAAGCCAAAGAGGAGCATTAATGTCGATATAAATGTGCGACGATGAACGAACAAACCGGTGTGATAATGGGATTCTCGGGAGAAGGGTTTACCTTGAGATCCAAATTGGCATTATCGGAGGAGGTGACCTCTTGAGGAGGCTGGGGGTCTGGAGAGTCATGCTGCACCAACTGAGGACTCAGCAGCATGGCCGCCTCGAGATCAGGCTCGCCGGCAAGCAGCTCAGCCGCGAAGTTCGACAGCCGTTCATGCTGCTGCTGCTGGTGCTGCTGGTGCTGCTGGTGCTGCTGATGCTGCTGTTGCTGCTGTTGGTGCAGCTCGCTGGGCAGCTGGACGCTGAAGGTGGCGAGGGGCAGTGGCGGCGGCGGCGGGGGCTGCTGCTGCTGCTGCTGTGGTGCCGGACTCGCGCAGTCGCTCTGAGTTACCTCCATTGGGCTGGCCGCGGCGAAGACCAAGGATTGCGTGGCACTGTCGGCCGCGCTGAGCACCAGACCTTGCGGCAGCTGCCGGTTGGGCGTCGTCGGCGTGACCGGCTCCTGCGCGGCGCTCGGCGGCAGCTCGCCGTTATTTATCAGGATCTCTAGCACGTCGTCGACCATTTGGCTCTTGACCGGGCCTTTCTGCGAGGGCTCGATCTTCACCTGTAACGCCATCGCGGCAGCCTCGTTAGCGGATGAACCATGGCCGAGCGTGGTTGACGAACCATAACGCTGAGAGTCATCAATTACCTTGAGCAGCTTGGCCGCCTCGTCGTACTGCGGCGGCGGAGGCTTGGCGTCGTTGACGGATGCCGTGACGAGCTGTTGGCTCTGGGCTTGAGCAACCAGCGCTCCGATGATCGAGCCGTTGAGCTTGGTCAGGTTGGGTTTGGCCAGGTTGAGCACGATGGCGGCTGGCACCTGCACGGTGGTCGTGGTGGCGTTGCCGTTCTTGCTCTGGTTCTTCTTGTTGTTGATGGCGGTGAGGGTCGCCGAGTCGATGATGGTCGCGTTGTTGGGCTGAGCCTGCAGGAACGCGGCGAGGTTGGCCTTGGTGCTGAGCTGCTGCAAGGCGATCTGCTGGGCCTGCTGAGTCTGCAGCTGCTGCTGCTGGGCTTGCTGGTGCAACTGTTGAAGCTGCTGCAGTTGCCGCGTCAGCTCTTGCTGCTGGATTTTGTTGTGGATGTGCTGCTGCAGCATCAGCTTCTCTACTCCCCTTACCGGGTTCTGCGGCTGGCTCTGAACTCGCGAAAGCTCTCGCTGCAGTATCTCGATCTTCTTGCGGTAGTGCTCCTTCAGCTTCTTGTCGCCTGGAAAAGCGAATGCGCGAATTGAGTTGGGCTCGAGGTGGCTCGCGGAGCAAGGCCGCGCGGGCATCGACTCGACTTACCCGGCGGACTCGAGGAGTCGTCGTGCTCGCTTGCGTGAGACGAATCGGATCTTGGACTAGAAATTGGCTCGTCCTTGATCGTGATGGAATTACAGCTGGCGTCGTCGATGGACATGGGCGCCGGCGTGTCCATGAGTATGTGTCCATGCGTGACGTGGTGGCCGTTCGGGCTCGCCGTGGCGTTGTTGCTCGACGATTCCGTAAATGGCTTCAGCCGTTCGATCAGCTGAGGCTTCGAGCCGGACACTGGCAAGTTTCGTCGCTTCAGTTCCACCTTCAAGTCGCTCACTAAAACCATTCAACCAGCCGGCTTGTCAACAATAACTCTGAGCTAAAACTTAGTGGCTCAATTGCCGAGACTGACCTTTCATGTCCTCTAATTTACCGAGTGGCCTGAGAGGCGGCTGCTCGGATTGACTGCTCGAGGCGTTGGATGGAGCGGGGCTGGGTGCGTTGACGCTCATGCCGCTGAGGCTACCGCTGTCGCTGGCCACGCTGCTCGTTGTCGTTAACGAGATGGACGGCTTCTGCGACGCTGGCAATATCAGTTGTGGGAACTGTTGATCAGAACAGACGACACATGAGTAAACGTAGATACTTTCTCGAATTACGAATTACAGTTTCATATGAACAGGATGGCCAATTAATAGCTCCAATCAAGTTCCACCCATAGAGTCTGAATGGACAAGACAATGCCACATAACGAGACCTGTTCCAGTCATATTGTCTCGTGGA
Source organism: Galeopsomyia nigrocyanea (assembly GCA_035047105.1). Lineage (NCBI taxonomy): Eukaryota > Metazoa > Arthropoda > Insecta > Hymenoptera > Eulophidae > Galeopsomyia > Galeopsomyia nigrocyanea. The sequence goes on from JAWWMK010000002.1 coordinate 128,203, forward strand.
ACAGTTTATCGGAGTAGCATATATGCTAATGAGATTGCCTTGTATTTTCACGCTCTTTTAACGACCATAATTGTGCGCCTCGGAACCTGTTACTCTGCTTGGACACTACCACGGAGGAAGTACGGACCGACCCAACACCATTATTCTTAACGCACTTTCTGATTAATAATTATTTATCAAGATTCAGATCTACGGAGATACTAGATAGAAATATCAAGTAATTGTAAAGCTATACAACGGAAATTCGAATTCTTAGATTCATCGTGACTGTTGATACAACCAAAATATTAATTTTTTCGCTGCGAACACAAAATTAGTACACAGTAATTTCTCAGCGAGTTTTTACCAAGCTATCTAGTCTGAAATTATCACACATTTTGATTTGGATTATTATATGGCCATTTCGATGGGGTTGGACATAATGATGATTAGAACAAATAATGATATTTAGACTTATTCATACTTTATAATGCAATGGTAAAGGTAAAGCATTAGGCTAATAGTTGACGATTAGATTGGAGCTATGATACAGTCCTCTCAAAGTAATCTTAGCGTTAAAATATTGGATTTCGCATGCATGATAAATAGTTTCGAGAATTAGTAGAGTGTTATAGCACTTTTATAGGAGCACAATGTTAATAAAGCTGGTTAATACTAATGTTACATTTTATTGAAAAAAGCTTAGCTAAAAAAAACTCGAATTCCCGTTTAGTTTTATAGAGAAGCTTATTAATTATTTGCATTTACATATCCCAATACCATAAATAGTAGAAGAAAGATTTTCAAAAAATATTTGTGCATGATTAAAATAAAACTAACCAATCTGGGTTGATGATGAATCTGTCCGTTTCCCTGTTGAAAGTACATAAAAGTATAGCTGTAGTTAACGTTCAATTCAAGGTTTTATCATATAATGCAGAAAAATTTAACTATGAATTTATATCAACTTGAAGGCTTTGAAAATTTTTATTTCTTAAGTTTTATGAATTTTATAAATATAAAATTGATTGCAATTGATTGAATCTTGATAGCGTTAAAGTTTACTTGTATAGGTTTTCATTTGAATGCACGCAAAACTATACTCAGTGTTGTATAGGCGAAAGTTTTTAGAATTGCAAGTTTTTATTTTTATTTTTTAGATCTGCAAGTTGAAAACTTAAATTCAGTAGACTTCAAAATATTGTCGGGTAGTTCGAACGTGTAGACCCGAACCGTTATCGCGGGCTTTGATAAAAAAAAGCACCTTGAAAGCTTGCGTTATTCAGATGCGTATTACAAATCTATTTGTAACTACTTATTTTAAATTAGCTGTTTTTTTTCCAAGATGGACCAAATAGCAGCATTGTAAATAAAATCCGTCGTTGAATATAATATCTATTATTTACACCTATATTTTGTCGAATTATTCTCTAAACGTCTATGTAAATTTTCTATATGAGTATTACGTGCATGGATCATATTTTCTTCAAAAGCGTCACAATGTTTTCGATTTTTAACAGACAAATATACGGAACATATAATTGGATAAAACACAAGAATGCGTATTACATATTTGAACATAAATTTTACACAATCATAAAAAATTGTATAAAAGAAATTTGGAGTGATTCTGTAATAAAACTAGCGCTCGAACTACCTCAAATTATAAAAAGTACCTTGTTTCTGACCTCGACCTGCCATTGTAGAAAAAGCTGCTGCTGCTGCAGAAGAATCTCGTATTTGGTCTCGTTGTGCTGCGCCGAGCCAAGGCCGGAAGTTGAGTCGTTTGATTTTTGAGCATTTGGCGGGCCCTGCAACGTCGGGAGAGCAGGAATTAACATTCTGACTTTATGATTTGAAAGGCGGAGAACTTGAAAGAGAGAGGAGCATGCCGATCAAGCTTAAAGACAAGATCGGTGGCTGTCACGTTAAAAGTGTCGGCGGCGTCGGCGGATTTTCGATTAATGAAACTGGATTCCCGTGTGAGAACATTTTTTGGTGCAAAGTGTTTTCGAGTATTATTGCGCGCTTCACAACTGATACATGATTAATACGTCATTTCAGTTGGTATTAACATATTAATTTCTTCCGTATTTCTACTGCATCTTCAATCGAGTTGAAGTGTACTACGCATTTTATTCGAGTTAAATTGCACATATAACGACATCCGCTGAGCGCGGGACGAAGAATAAAGAAACTCGGAAGGTACGTACGGCGAAGGTGGAAAGTTTCAATGACTATACGACTTATCGCGGTAAAATTTATGCGTCGGACTGTTAACGCCCTCGGCTGTTAAAAAGAAAAAATAACGAACAGAGTCGGTGCGAGTGGAGGCGCAAAGGCAAGGCGCGAAATCTTGTAATCCGATCCGCGATTGACAAATTTTGTAAAATCTTCACGGTCATCCGATACCTCGAATAAGCGCTCACACGCGGGGCAGATAGTCATCGAAGTTATCGGTTCTTGGGGGGGAGAGCGAGCGAGAGCAAAGGAACAGTGCGGCTCCTCCTCCACGCACGAGAACACGAGCACGAAAGCAAGAAGAGGAGAAAACTGGCTTATACTTTTATGCGAGCAATTAACGCTCGAATTACTCAGGCCTAACGAGGTGGCTCGCACTTTGGCTCCGAACCGATCGCAAGACTCCATCACTCGATAACATCTCTTGCGGGCGAAAGCCACATACGCGAGACAGGTATTGAGCAAGAAAGTCGAAAAAAAATTGCGTCGCGGAGAATTGCGTTAAAAATTTCATTGGAAGTGATGGATCGCGATACGATAATAAAAAAAAAAGAAAAAATTTACCCGTTGAGAGAAAAAAAAGAGAAACTGCTCGTACGAGAAGATACTGGCGATAGAATGTTTGAATAGTCGCGCGAGATTGTTTGCAGAAAAGCGTGCCCTCGCGTGGCAGCAAAAGGAGCTGCAAAAGGAGGTAGCGCGCGAGCGATAAGCCGCTCGGAGGAAGGAATAAATAAAGAAAGTCAATAGGAGTCGTAAAGCGGGGAAGATGAGAAAAAATGGAGAGCAGAGGAGACAGGGAGAATTAGAGAGATAGAGGCGAGTATAAAAGATATCGAAGAAGCGCAGCAGAGAAGTGGGAGAGAGAGAGAGAGAGAGAGAGAGAATCGGCAGTGCAAAAAGAAGAGAAGAAGCGATGCGGCGCGGTTTTATCTGCGACGGGGCTCTCTCTTTCTCCTCGCAGTATACTCGTATCTGCCTTTTTGCGGACGCGCGCGTGCAAGAGTGCATCGTGTCTCGAGTAATTGAACGATGCTCGCGAAAAGAAAAAAAAATCGTATTGAGCGGATTCCGGAAGTTTGCCACTGTTGACCGATCAAAAGAATATTGGCCCAGTCGAGTGTAGAGGTCGGCGTACCTTGTACTCGTGGAACTTGATGGTCCTCGCCTTGGGCTGGCTCTTGGTTTTGGACTTTTTGCGATTCTTGTCCTTGCCGGGCGCGTCCGTCCTCTGTTGGGCGCCAGTTGCCGCGGCGATCGGACTAGGCTGCGGCCTCGGCGTGATAGCCGCCGGTGGGGCGGGTGGCGAGGCTATCGAGATATTCGACAGCGGACTGAGGCTGGAGGTGGTCGAGCCCAGCGACATGGGACTGGGCGCCGGTGCCAGCGGCAACAGCGTCGTCGAGGACATGCTGCCTGCCGGGCTGGCCTGTTTTCAACATTCGACTTTTACTTATGTCTTGTGCAGTGTCGGCACATATAATTATGCGTTCGTGTGATGCGTCATGCGTAGTGCGTTTGGTGTGCTATTGTTAGTAAAAAAATTGGCAGCGTACGATGGAGATGAAGAGCGGGCTGTCGGCTACCTGTGCCGCGGCGGCGAGCTGCTGGGTCTGCTGCTGCTGCTGTTGGGACTGCAGGTCCTGGCCGGGGGCGACGACAGTGCCGCAGAGCTCGGCCAGGGTGGTCTGCAGGGTGGCGGCCTCGCCGCTGGCCTGCGAGTGGGCCCCGACGGTGGGCAGGGAGGCGCCCCTGGAGTTCTGGAAGACGGGCGAGCTGGAGGTGACGACCACGGCGCTGCAGTCGCTGGTCGGCAGGCTGAGCGAGACGACGATGGGGCTGCTGGCGCTGCTGGCCGCGGCGACCGCCGCCTCGAGAGTGGCGGCTGCATCGCCGGAGTTGGCCGCCGCGGTTGCGGGTATCGCCGTGACCGAGGCCGTCGACGAGGTGGACGAGGACCTCGAGGCCTCGATGGGCGGCGACGGGGCTCCGCCCTCCGAGCTCAGCGAGTCGTCCTCGAAGGTGATGTAGTGGTCCGGGTGCTGGGGCTTGGTCACCTGGCCCTCGCTGGTGGCCTTGAAGGGAATGTGGCCCTCTGAAGAGAAAAATAGAGCTGTTAGCTGTCTGAAACGTGTTGAGATGGCGAATAAAATTACCTTTGACCGCCCTCTCGATGGGCTCCTCCGTGTGAAGAATGTTCTTCTGGATGAGCTCGAGGGGTCCCGGCCGGTGGCTCAGCTGGTCGTTGAGCTGGTCGGCGAGCTTGGCCTTCTTGAGCTGTCGGTGCTTCTCGGCGATGCTCGGGTCGACGTGGCTCTCGGCCTCGAGGATGTGTTGGCGCACCAGCTCGTCGCGACCGGGCCTCCGCTGGATTTTCTGCTTGAGCAGGTCGCCGGTTTTGCGTCGCTCCAGCTGCTTGGCTTGCTCGTGGAAAGCCGGTGGCGTTTTCAGGGCTAACGAAGGCGGGCAATGACCAACGATTATCAAGTAATTAAGCCAGCAAAGAGAGAGAAAGAGAGAGACGAGAAAAAAAAGCCAACTGTGTGTGATCGTTTAAAACGGTTCGAGTAACAGTTGCGGGTTCTCTCATAAATAAACCGAGCGAAAGCACACGCGCGGTTAAGGAGAATTATCCGCTGATCGACAATTAAATCGAACGTGTTGTAATTCCCCCTTTCAAAAACAATGCAAGCTGGCAGCGATCATTATTTTCTTCTGTTCCGCTATCCCAGGCATCTATTACCAATCACAGAGAGTTGCGAGGCTTCGAATCGCGCACTGCGTCCGCGCGGCTAAAACCTCCCGTCGAAGCTTCTTTTTCTCCGGAAGATATTCCAATGATCATCGGAAACGCGCGCTAACAGTAGCGTTTTTTTTTTTGTTGCCCCGTAGCTTTTGATTGCTCTCGGCTGTACAATTACGAAACGTTTGATTGCCGCGGCGCAGCGTTTAGAACAATTCGAAGGAAGGGCACTTAGCTCGCAATCATAGAAAAATTCTCGCTGCTCGGTCTTTTTTTTTGTCGTTGCTATCCGATGAGCAGTGCCCGCAGTGGCCCCTGTCTCTCTTGCTCGATTAATCCACTTACCGACTAATTATCCCCGCGCGATTATCGCGATAACTCGCTCGCGACACGACGGCAGCGCCGAGTATTATATATGTGGAGCAGGAGAGCGCCGATATATACTCGCTCGGTTGCACGATCGATGACGACGATGCGTGTATATACTCAATTGTGGACACGTGTGCTCGCGCTTAATCGCCCGTCAATTATCGATCTACGCCGTCGCTACACCGCCGGCCAAGTAGCCCGTTTGTTTTGTTTTGTTTTTTGCGTCGAGACGCGCCGAATCGAAGGCTATAAGCGCATACATATATATACGACTGCGACGATGTTATGCAGTTGGCTCGTCGTCGCATGCTTTTTCTCGCTGCAGCTTTACCGCGTCCTTTTTAATTTACAATGCAGCCGTGCGCGAGCACGTCTTCGCCGCGCGATTCCGTTGAAACGATAATGTCAGTTTGGCTTTTTTCCCGCGCGAGCCCCACGTTTGGTAATTAAGCGCGCTGAAAATTATCGACGCATTGCCGACGGGCCTTGAGCTTTTTTTTTTCTCTCATTCTCCCGCGCACTTGTCACAATTTATATATAAGGTTACTAGGCGAACGATGAAAATGAAAATAGTGCGAGAGTCGGAAGCGAGCTCGGGACGACAAAAAAAAAAGCATTGATCAGAGTCCGTGTAACGTATGTATTAAGGCGTGCGATACCGGGAGTTGTCGGGAGAAAAACTTACGAGGCATGATTCCTTGGGCGACAAGTTGGTTGTACGGCCGCCTAAGCATCAGCTTCACCTTCAGCGCTGCAACACACAGAAGAAACGACAATACTAATTAGTACAAGTTTTATTTGTGATCGAGTTTTTCGTTTTGACAACGACGCTGCTGTACACATACATACAGTCAGTCAGTCAGGTTTTAATCGTAAAATACTATAGGGGGGATAACGATGCTGTCGCACCAGCAACACCAAGATATACATGAGGAGATATTTAGTATGCAAAATTCAACAAATTTTTTTACCGGGCTTTCTCGGATTTTGCGATTGGCGTATACCTATAGGCATAGGTATAAAGTCGAGCAATGAAACCAGTTTTGGAGGGTATAGGCACGCGTGGAATGACAGGTCGGGGTGAGCGAGCGACAAAAAGACGTTGTGCAGGAGGAGAGCCGCGCACGCATAGCAAGTAGACGAGCGGAATATGAAAAGTCGATGAGGGTCGATGTCAGTGAATTTGCAGTGAATATTGCGCGGGCGCGCACACACATATATACAAATTAACACACAAAGGGGCCCAGGGATATAAATATAGTAGGAGGAGGGGGGAGGGGAAATACGCGGGGGCAGTTACGCAGAGCGAGGATCGCATAAATTGGAGGCGCACGCTCGCTCGGCAGCAGGAAAAACAATCGAGCGCCGCGCAATCTGAATTCAAAGCGGCTTATATACCGAGCAGCCGAGCTCTCTCCGATTTGCGAAACTATCTGCGCGAGCGCTCTTTTTTTTCGTCTTCTTTTATCTCTTTACGAGAGAAGAAACCCTTATTCTCGGGCTATCTCTCCGCGGCACTCTGCATTCACCTTATTGCGCTCTTGGAAATTTGCGTGCATGCATGCTGTACACACTCGCAACGAGCCTCGTTTCCCACTGATTTATATAATTGCTCGGCATTATCATCTCGTTGCTTATAATCTATTACAATTTGTCGAAGCAGAGCTGATTTCTATTGCAATGTAGCTCGTTCGAAAAATTGTCATTAATCATTGTTGGCTCACGGGAAGCTTTTCGAGTCCCGTGAAAGGTATGAAGAAGAGATGACTGTCGTAAAAATGTGTCTATCAAGGTGTATGTGATTATTTACTCGACATGAAGAAAGGAAGCGAGTCATCGGCGTGAATGTAACGAAGGGACTTGGGTTTGTGGATTACAGAGCCGTTAAGGAGGCCTTTACTCTCGTCGGCGCGTCGACTAATTGGCTGCGCGCGGTGCAGTAGTCGGCAGGCAGGCAGGCAGGCAGCAGCAGCGAGTGCCTCGGATTCCGGCCCCCAATGATTTAGGCAGTTTTAACACACAGCGCCACGTGCCCCACGGCATCCTGCACGCGCGGCGCGGCACCGCTCGATTGCGAATTACCCGCAGGGCAGCGATGCCAAAAATTCTGCCACTTAGCGCGCGACTCGTCTGATAACACCTGTATACCATGCGCGAGATATTGCGCGAGTCGATGACGTCAAGCATGCGCGCCATCCCTTTTTAAAAGCCAATTTCCAAATAACGCGCGCGATCGTTATGACCTTTCTCGTTCGGTCTTAATTTACACATTTATTTTAACGCTCCGTCAAACGTTGTTGCTATAGCACTGCGAGAATTTATCTCCGACTATTTTCTTTTTTTTTTTTTCGTTGTGTAATGGAGGCCGCGATTTCACGCCGTTACACGGTCTCTAAAGCACTCCACTTTTATATATATAAGCTCGCGTATACAGCTGAGCGGCGTGATTCAAAGGCGGATAAAAGAGCGTGTCGTTTTTCAAATGGCAAATTACTCTTGTCCTTTAGAGAGCGGGAGAGAGAGAAAAATTCGGTCATTCAGCAGGAAGAAAAGAAGCGTCAAAGGAGTGACGTGTGGCGCTAGAAGCTCTCTTCGCTGTGTTATATCTATATGTACCAACGCTTGCTCTATTCGCCGAAAACAATTGCGCAAATAGTCTTCTTCTTGGAGCTCTCGTTGCTGCTTTGCGACATGTTACTCACACACACATTGTGCGCAATGCCCATTTTCCTTTTCGGCTCCTTTATTGCGATTTAACGCGCGATTAAATTGCGCCTTAAGCTGACCTACAAAACAACGAGAGAAGAAAAAAAGAAGAACACTTTGCGGCCGTCGCGTATACGATATACACCAATAAGACCAGATGATTTATTGTTTGGAAGACGCTGTCTCTTACTTTCAATCCTCTCGCGAGAGAGATTCGCTCACAATTGATTCGATAAATCAAAGTCCTCTCTCTCTCTCGAGTGTTTGCGATGTCGGGACAGTAAATAATTTTCAAACTTTGGACGTGCTCGCCACGATGAATCTGTCGAACGTGGACGTATGTGCCGCCGTAAATATTGCCAAGCCTGCGATACAATCGGACAGTATATAATATGAAGAAGTAGACAGGAAAAAGAAAAGAAGCAGCTCGGATCGACAAAATCCACAACAATTCAAAAAAGTTTAAAAATACGCGCTTAATCCCGGAATTTAAAATCACCGGCGGGCTATAAAGTATTTATAGGATAAAACACAGAAGAGATCCCCTCTGAAAAACTCCCCGGCACAACTAGAAATCATTCCTATAAATAAGCATAGCGTTATAAAGCGAGCGAGACATTCGGGAAAAATGTCCAAACTTTAAGTGTGAAACTACACTGCCGAGGCAGATAATAAAAGCCAAAAATATCATCGGGAGCCACGCGTGTAATCAAGCCACTCAAAAAAAAGTATCATTTCTTTTTTTTCTCCTTCATCTTTTTATATAATCGATTATGCAGGCAACGAACGAGAAGTGTATACGCAGGCACGAGGTGAAGGAATGCAAGCGAATTGTAAATTTGACTCACGCGAGTAATATGCTCACGCGCGCGCGCGCGAGCGGTTCATCACATTATCGAGCTGGCGTCGGCCGTCTCGTTAATTGGGATTCCGCGTGCGCGATCATACGCGGCCATCGATGCTTATTGTTCCGCGAGTTTCAATGCTCCCTAATGCCGTTGACATTACGCATTTCCCGTCATTGTTCCTGCCTCTGCGCTCCTCTTCGGCCATCTATCCTGCTATATTATATACTGACGTTGCTTTTATAAAACATCTATTCCGATATTATTCGACTTTACGACAAAGAAATTGAATCCTCGGCACAAGCTGTAATCCTGGCAACAATTAGCACTGTTCGCGCGTGGACTGAATTTTCAAAATGAAATTTCAATGATAGCTTTTCAATGGAATTCCCCGAAGCTAAAAATAGTGCAGGACAAACAAGTGATTACACAGGGAGAGAGAGAGCGAGCGTGACAGACAGAAGAAATACAAGAAAGAAGGATGTAGTGAGCTGCGAGCGCGCGCGACAATAATCGAAGGAAAGTAAGTACATATAGGAGAGAAGCCATTGAGAAAAACAAAGTGGGGACGATCGGCGTGTCGCGCGACAAAAAGACGCTGCAGCTTGCTCGTGCGCGCGAGTGAGAGAGAGTGAGAGAAATGATAAAATGAGAATGAAAGACGAGTTGTAAAAAGAAGAAGAATGCAGTTTATTAGTGGCCGGGGCATTTTGCCCCCAAGGCGCTGATAAACAAAAAAAAAGAAGGCAGCAGCCTCATACGCGTTTCTGAAACATTCCAGCTGCCAGTTGATGCCATAACGACGTTCAATCGGCATAGAAAAACGAAGAAGAAGATGATAAGATCGCCGAGATATGGACGTGTGCGTATATAGTTCGTCCGCGGCTAAAACGTTCAATTATAGGTGGAAAAATCTATTTGTCGCTGCTCTGCTTTTTTGCTGGCTTTGTAGTCGCGTTCGATGCGCAAATTGCCGTGCGAACCGCGCCGCGCCGGCTGCGAGAGCGCATCTCGCCACGAGCACTAATCAACGTTTTCTTTCACGCTGCTGTACACGCTATTTTTATTCATCGATTTGTCGTTATAAATCAAGCGCTAATTAATTGATTGGCATTTTAATTGTGTATTGCAGCTCGCTCTAGGCATTGACGTCGTTACACAATTATTTATAGCTTTCCTCATAGTTCTGCGCACTTTGTCTCTCTTTCGACTGATTAAACTTACATACGTTTTATCCTTGCAGAAATTGACCATACGAGCCGGCGGAAACAAAGTTGCCGATGGTTGCCGCATTAGCATGAAATGTATGCAGTTGCAGTTCGACCGCGGCTCTCCGAGAAAAACATTGTATGCAAAAGGGCTCGCCATAGAAAAGTAATAACGGAGGATCGGATTAAGAATTATAAGGGCAAAAAGAATGATTCGGATGTAAGTGGTTGTACAGAGATAGACACATGCACCGCGCGCGCGCAGGTGGAAGAGCAGCAGCATCAGCACTCAGCAGCAGGTAACGGGCCGCGTAGCGTGTGCGCGCGCGAGCGTGCTATGGAGGCTCCGCCTATTCCGTGAGCCGCCACGCCTTCCTCTTCTAGCCCCCCTCGACACAACCACATCACATCCTCCCCCTCTGTCTGCGAAAAACTAGGCGCGTTCTTTTTCTCCCGCTCCTACGTATCCAACTGCGATTCGCACGCCACTCCAATTCTCCGCTCTCCGCGCGAGTTGTTTGTTGTAGTTTGGAGCGCTTTGGATCGTCGGAAGAGGCAAAGAAAAGAAAACAGCTTGGCGCGCTCGGGGTTAATCTCGCTCGGGCTGTCTCTATCCCGCGCGCACAGGCGCGTGTTCATTTTATCTTTCGCGCACTTGGCGTGTCGAGTCGAGAGAGAGAGAGAGAGAGAGAGAGAGCGAGGGCTACCTGTGTTATGGTAATTGCTACACGTGTTCCTCCGCTTGGCATTGTTTCAATCGGCCGTATTCCGCGGACGAGAGCACTCAGATCGCCGACGCGAGATCTCTTGGCCCCCTCGCCTTTATATCCCCCGCTCGATCCACCGCTTCTTCGGCTTTCTTTCAACTCGCTGTTAAACCTTCTTGCAGATCCAACACACATACACGCACACACACACTACTTTATCCTTCTAATTCTAGCGAGTTACGACGGGCGCACGCGTTAATTGCAGCCTTGAGCACTTTAATGGATTGCCTGAGTTGCTGTAAGCCAGTAGCCTAAACTGCTCCAATTTGTATGATTGGAGAAACAAAAAACAAAAAGAACGATGATAAATACCTTGGAGGAGAGAGCGAGAGAGAGAGAGAGAGAGAAAAGGAAAAAGCACTTAGAGCGCTCACAACAAACGACGAGTGAAAAATTGTTGGGTTGTTGTGAGATCAAAAACGCAGCGCCAACATCGGAAACTCATCGTGCGAGAATATATATCAACGCTGCCGAGCGTAACTCGCGCGTGCCCCCGTCTGATCTACGAGTCGATTAACGCGATTGAATAATTATACAGTCGGCGTGCTACTATCTGAGATCTGTGCATGCAGGCTAAGCAGTCAACGGCGGCGCGTCGCCCTTTTAATGATGATTAATCGCGCGTGGGACGTGGACACGCTTTTTGGATCTTGACGCTGCTGCTGCGGCTGCAGCCGAAGGTGTGTTGATGCCGTTACGCAGCGTCGCGCGGTGCACTTAATGGACCTCTTATCAGGCTCTCTGACGGGCCTCGAGTCCGCCGAAAATCCAAGTTCATTCGATCAATTGCCGCGCACCAACGCCAAATTTACCAGGCAGAGGGAGCTTATCCGCTTATTTCACGCGTTATTCGCTTTAATTGTACGTCAAAGTGTCTTAGCGGCAGAAAGTTCGAGGGAGAGAAGTGAACGATAGCAGCAGGCCAAATGCGCGTAATGCGATACCAGAGACACGTCAATCCCAACTTTAATTGACACGTATAATGCAGTGATATTTGGCAATATAAGCCGTCCATTGCGTAGCCGCGTGAAATTTCGACAAAGTGCCATAACCTGGATCCAGCATCCATGCGCGCGGCCGAAAAAAGGAAACCAGTCGCGCGCGCTGTACTGCAGCAACTCGAAAGTCACCGAAATGAAGAGAAAGAAAAAAATAAAAACAACACGATTCATAAAAAAAAGAGAGCGAAGCGGACACCCACGTGAGAGAGAGAGAGAGAGAGAGAGAGAGAGAGAGAGAGAGAGAGCGGGAGGAGACTATTACGCTCTTTCTCCTTTCTCTGCATAATGCGGCTAATGTATACCTATATGACGTCCTGAGGTTCATCTCTCTCTCTCTCTCTCTTCCTCCTCGAGGCGCGTGCGATGCTGCCGTTTCCTGTGGCAACTCCTCGCTCTTCACGCTGCCAGTATGTCCCTTTATGCCTCCATATATATATTTTTAATACTCCTTTAATTGCTCGAATAAAAATTTTGTCTCTCGCGCGCGAGTCCCACGCATCGCGAGCCCTACACACGCGAGCGGCAGAGAGTTATGCGAGCTTTAAACTTTCTGCGGAATTTAATTCAATTAAAAGTCTTATAAAGAATCGCCTCGGCGTGCGTTGCGTTGCGTCAAAGTAGAGCGAAAAAACAACCAAGCAACGTGTCCCCCTCCCCCCCAATAATTGAATCATTGTATGCAAATACAATGAGCCTAAATAACATTGACAGTATATAATATATATATTCTTTTTTTACTTCGAGAAAATCGCGTGCGAGCACCGGCATAATGAGCTTGCTCGACCGCTAAATAAAACAATCGTAAATTACGAATGTTATTGCTCATAGAATTTCGCCTTTTTACGTGCTGTTTATTATCCGTCAGACAAAAGCCAAATGCTCTCTCTCACTCGACTCGAGAGGCACGCGCCTATTTCTAAAATGTGCTTTCCTGATTAAATGCCCATATAATAAACATCAGCCCCGCGATGATCTATTGCCACGGCGTTAAATTATCATCCTCGACAAATGCTGGAAAATAACACACGATGAAAGTGCCTTAATGAATATTTACAGCGGATTAGTCGACGTGCGCGACCACCAACGTTCACGTACGGGCGAGAGACAACATAATAAATTTTCGGAAAAACGAAAGTTAAGGAAGACGTCGTTGGCAAATGAGCTGCTGCAATGTTAATATCTGAGACTAATGGGAAAGAAGACGAGAAGTAAGACGACTTGATTCTGGGAAAGAAGATATGCGCGAGTTTCGAGCGAAGCACGGCGTGATCCTCCCAAAAAAAAAGAAAAAGAAAACAGAAAAAAATTTTCCAGACGACGATGAAAAAGCTGTAATATAATATAATGGACGCCCCCGAATTAATAGTTGAGCGATGGGGATAAGCCGATAGGTGCGAGAGGTCTAAAAGGCAGTTAAAGACCGTGGCAAGGCGATAAATAATTTGTGTATCTGTGCGTAAATCAGAATATATATTGTTGGGTCGATCCGCGGGCTGCTCGCGCTCATCCTCCTTCCTCTGGTGCGGCGTTTGGCTGCGTGTCGCGTCTCTATTCTTTGCGGCCCGCGGCAATATATCGGATCTGCGTGGGCGGCCCACGTGGGCATGACAGCTGAGAGAGACCGAGAGTGAGCCCACGGAAACTGGTTACACCTACGGTGTTCTCTGGGACGCGTGCGCGCTGCTCGACCCTTTTGGCTTAAAGAGGGGGCCGCTCATTCATCGAAGCACACCTAGCACCAATTTTATTGCAACGCACACCGAGCGAGAGAGAGAGAGAGAGCTTTCCTATACGACCTTTGCTACTCGCGCTTTACTCCATTCTATAGTCTAGCGTTTTACGAGCAGAGCTTACGCGCCCTAGCTCTCAATGCACGCATCGTAATTATATACGAGCAATAAAACTTTTTATTTTCATTGATAAGTTGATGTCGGAGCGTGAAAGCCTCGGATAAGATTTCGCGCGTACGTATGTGTGCCTTTCCTCGCCCGCGTGCAGCCTGTATGGATTGCCGTCGAGTTTTATGTCGATAATAACGTTGCGTTTTATTCGGACGTTTACGCTACATAGCGAGGAGGCGCCGCCGCCAAGCCCCCAAGCTGCAAATTTTACGTAACGGTGCGGCCACATTCGTTGCAGCTCGCCAGAGTGAATAATAAAAATCAGAGAAGAAGATAGTGGATACTTATTTGATTGAGTTAATAACTTTGATAGGACTGACGAAAGACGCACGTTGCGAAACGTTCCACGGAAACGCGAATGGATGGGGGGGAAAAAACAATTCTGCAAGTGAGCATTTACGAGCCGTCACTCGCTCGTGCGGACGCGCGTGGGTTTTTCATTAATTATTACACGATAAAAACTTGGCGGAAACAATGAAAGCTTGTTTGTGTGTGTATACACACGAAGGGAAGATATGCACTGTAAAAAGCGAAATTACAAATATCCTCGAAAAACAATACACACATGTTACAATCTGAGGCAGCGATCGCGCGCATGTGAAATCGCTGTTTTATGAATGCGCGACAGACTCGACTGCAAAAAACGCGCGCCAGCTGAAGAACCGAGCCGTCCTGCTAGGCGGCCCGTGTCTAATAAACACCGCGCGGTTATACGTGTAACTCTTAACAATATATATACGCACACACGCTCGCTTTATGAACAGAACTCTTTCCTCGAGCTTCTTCTTCTTCTTTTTTTTTTTGCTGCGATTTTGTACTCTCTCGCGATTATATACCTCCCACCTCGACTCGTATATTCTTATTATCCCGAGAGCACTCGCGCGTTTACTCCACGCTTCTTCTTTTTTTTTTTTTGTTGCACGCTTGATCCGTGCGTCTACTTTCCGATTCTCGCTACTTTTCCACCCAAGTTCCCTGGCTCACTTTTATTTCTTTGTTTGTTGTTAACAACCTCGGTTTGTCAATAACACTCAACAACTTTCATCGAATCTCATGTACACAAAGTTTTTAATGATGCAATTATGTCAAACCCTTGTCGATAATTTTTTGTATTTTTATATGTTTTTAATCTAAAATACTATACTCATGGAAGCGTAACCAGCAGCTAATTGCAAAAAGTCCGATTATCATTTGAAATAGCGAAAGTTATTTATAAAGCTACTGTAAAATGCGCACTGCAGTGACATATATTTCACGCTTGCTCAAAATTTATTCAGTGTTAAACTATTACTATGAGTTTGGCTATCGCTGCGCGAGGATCAGGCGCTGACACAGATAAGTGGCAGTGCAGAATAAGTTAACGACACGCAGTGTGAAATTAAAAATTTTAATCGGGCTCTGCGATTCTACGTTCATTAAAAGAGCGAGGCAAAAAAAGCAGCAGTGGAGCAAGGAAAAATGAAAGGCACCGGGAGAGAGAGAGTCCTTCGACTTTCAACCTCCCGCCCCCTTGCAAATAAATCTTTCTTTCTATTTCTAATTGTCGCCTGCGATTCGCCGATGCTCGCTCTATCCCCACCGAGCTGCGATGTTAATTATTTCACCTGGCACTGCAAGTCCGTCGCTTGAAATCTCCTTCCACAAATGGACTTGGCGTGCACGCGATACGATCGCGGGAAAAACGCCATAACTCCGCCAGTCAGCAGCAGTAGCAGCCGCGTATATGGCGGCAATGCAATTCTGCACCTGCTGTACACGATAGTTCTGCCCCCTTTCCACCTCCACCAATGTGCTGCGAGCGCATGCTTCTAGAATTTCAATTGTCGCCGCGGCCACAACTGCCGCCGCCGCCGCCGCTCAACTTTTTCCCAATGCTCGTACGACTGTTAACGTCGATCATCGAGCTGCACCTCCATCTGCACTATCTGCCCGAATTTCATCTTTCTCTCCTGAACACTGCTTTAATTTGAATATTTATCGACTCACTTGTCGGAAGTGGCGCGGCGAGAAAATCTTGTCGCGCCGCATGACAGCTCGGAGAGATCGAGAGCTTTCTGTGTTGTGACAGTGCTATACATAAGGGTCGAGATGCGATCGCTGCTCTGACATTCATGACATTCGTTGAGTTCATCTTCTCTCTCTCGAGAGAGAGAGAGAGAGAGAGACAGACAGAAATATGTATATCTCGCTTTGATGATTATATATCCGATTTTCGCTCGTTAGCCGCACCTCTGATTATTAATTTTTTTCTCTCTCTCCCTCACTCCTCCTTTTCTGTATAACGAACGCGCGCTGCTTCGCGTGCTTAATACATCCGTTTGTTAATGAGTCGAGTTAACTGGCTCTACACTTGCGCGCGGTTTCGGAGCACGGTTTGGTTGATGCTAATGTGAATCTACGAATCTAAATTCAATTTCAACTGGAGTCTGGGAAACGGCGGCGCGGCTCTTGAGTCGAAGCGACAAATTGGTATAATACGCGGTCCTCTCGCGCAATGTTTGCCAAAGAAAAAAGGAAGGAAGGAAGGAAAGCGCTTAAATAAAATACATTGAATGAAGGGACAATCAGCGTAAATTCGTCGCGCGGTTACAACTTAATCGGGCGTTAAGTAGCTTGAATTTATTAATCGGACGAAATCGTAAAGAAAGTGTGCGTGTGTGTGCATACATGCGCGCGACGCGCGGATAATAAATTGGACGGTGTAGAGCTCTCGCAGGCTTACATCAAGGCTCTGCGAGCGAGCGTGTAATCGATGCGAGAGGCTTTCCTCATTTTGTAATCGAGAACCAGCTCTCGTTTCCTCCCGCGAGTAGCGCGCTCGCGCGCAAATTAGCATAAATCGGAAACGGCCGCTTGGAAAATAAAAAGAAGTAATTCCGAGAAACGAGTGATCCGCGGTGGCAATAAAACGCGACTTTCAAAAAAGCGCATTTTATTAACGAGAAAGAAGCAAGCTCTCGGCCTCGAGTGTGAGAGTGTACGGGCGATGCCGAAATATATGAATGAATGAACGAACGAATGAATGAATGAGTGGATGAATGAATGAAACTGCGTCCCCGAAAAATGTTGTAGTCGCGTGCCTAGTAGGCAATCAGCGCGGCTCGGCGCATGGAAATGTATGAATGAAACTCGCAAGGAGCGTGCGCGTTTCGAAAGCGTATACTCGCTCGCTCGCGGCTTTCATTCAGTTTCTCGCCTGCGCCCACGCTCTCTCTTTCTCTCTCTCTAGAGTCGACGTAATCGATATATGAATGCGCGCCGAGAGCCGGATAATATCTCGCGAGCAAGCGAGCGAGAGAGGACGGAAAGGAAAGAGAGAGAGACGGCGAATAATGTGTGGGCGGTGGCGCACGCGACGAGCTCTTGTCTCTTGGTGTATGTGCGTCTGTGTGTACCTTTCCTCCCCCCCCCCCCTCTCTCTTTCTGTGCAAGACACGCAGTGGATAACCTTGCCACCCCGACTGGTCGCGCGCCACGCACATATAATGGCCCAACCGCTATACACTCTCCAGATCCACTCTCAACTCCATCCACTCTCTCTCTCTCTCTCTCTCTCTCTCGCTTTATTTACCTTCCACGGCTCTCCTCTTCATAATATTGCTCCAACATGCTTGTACAAATATAATCCGACAATGATACGTGCTCGCTCTTCACACAGCCGAATTCCGATAACACGAATCCTTCAGCCTCCTTTAAAATAATAGCGCCACAGCTCCTTTCACATCACTACGCGTATAGCAATATAGTCGCGCGGCAATCGGAATTGATGGGCCTTATCCGATCAAAATATTTTGACCGAGGCGTGCTGGAAGAAGGGTCGCGCGTATAAGTACCTGCCAGCCTCCAAGATTTTCCCGAGACGCGTCGAGAGAGAGAGAGAGAGAGAGAGAGAGAGAGAGAGAGAGAGAGAGAGAGAGAGAGAGAGAGAGAGAGAGAGGTGTACTCGTTGTGCA
>JAWWMK010000002.1:147542-168319 GCA_035047105.1 Galeopsomyia nigrocyanea
AAGATAAAAACGAAAAATAAAAAAGTTCTTAAATTTGCTGCATACTTAAAATAAGAACTTTTTTTTGTAGTGTAGGAGAGCGGAGGTCCCGATTATGAGAGAGAGAGAGACAGTGAGAATGCGTGGGGGTTCGCCCACGCTCGCCCTTCGCTTCGTTCATTCATAAATCCAACTCTCGCCAAGTGGCTCGCGCTCGCTCTTGTGCATGCTAAATGATATGCGCGTAGGACACGCGCCGGCCACGAGCTCATTGGTCGACGGCGCGCGAGTAGCTCGACCGAGAGTGCCAGAGATATATCTCGAAATCGGGTTAACTAAAGGTATGACGTGAGGCTACCGTTCGCGAGCACACTCACGCAAACAGCATCGCAGCGGCAATGCCCCTCCCCGCTCGCGCGCGCACGCACACGCGGTATAAACTCCTTTTTTTTCTTTTCTTTTTCTTTTTTTTTGCACCCGTGGGCAGATCCGCGCGCCTCTTGCTCTCTTGCGCGATCTTGCACTTTTCGATCGATTATGCATGAGTCGTCGGTTTATTAATAGCGATTATACTATTCGAATCGGACGTTTTTTTTTGTCTTGTAAGCGTTCTATATTAGCTGCGTTTTTTTTGTCGTTTGTTTATACGAGTGGGTGCTATGAACCTGTCGATCGCATCGAATTAGCAAAAGTTTGAATGGGTAGAGCATGCAAATGTCAGATACGAAGAAAAAGAGAGGAGGCAAGAATGTGATCGAAAAATGTCAGGCATCTCGTTAATAAGCATGAAAAAAAAAGAAAGAAAGAGAGAGAGAGAGAGTGGTGGTCATCGGTACACACAAAAGTGATGTGCAGGACAAGAAGAAGAAGAAGAAGAAGAGCGAAACAGCAGCAACTCGCATCGCCGATGCAAAGTTATTCGCTGTTCATAAATCGTCGCTCGACTTTCCCTTGGCCAAAAAGCTTCATAATCGTTTTTCAAAAGGACGCATGTACGCAGAGCAATGCGAGGTAATTTTTCGTCGCTGTAAAAATCGAGGTTACATTTCCGGAGCTGTTCTCATAACTTCAGCTCCGTCATGATGGGGCGCGATGAGAAACAATAGCTATACAACAACGACGACGAGGACGACGACGACGCGATATAGAAGAGTCAGATTTGCATGGTGCAGTTGCGTGCGGATTATTTCCGACGAGTCACACACACTCAGACACAGTGAGACTGTATAGCAGCAGCCTCCCCGAAGATTTATCGAGCTGCGACTGGAGAAAAAGCTTGTCAGAGGAGCCAGGTGCCGCGCCCACAAATGAATGAGCGGCAAAATGATAAGCGGCGACTCGATCTCCTCGCGCGCGCGCACGGCAAAAGCCAAAACGAAGAAGCGGCGGCGGCGACGGGCGGCGGCACACGCGATATTCGTTCGCTCGCGGACGGACGACTTCCGATCGCTGTTAGCTCGCGCGCCGCTCGCTTGCTCGGGGAAAAAGAATATATCCGCGCGCCGGAGATTTATATCGGTGCTGGGCGCGAATTTACAAGCTGCATATACAGCCAGACACGGACTCTCAAAGAGAGGGAGGGAGGGAGGAAGGGGGGGACTTAAGATCCTTTTGCTCTCGCTCGGCTGCGGCGCGGAATTAAGACGCGGCCACTGACACGCGAGCGAGCGAGAGAGAGAGTCTGCAAAAATCGCAGCCCTACCCGCGCCAAAAGAAACTATCAGTGGCCAAACAAAAATAGCGAGCCTTCTGCTGCTGCTGTACATTTTTTGTCTCGCCCGTGCATATAGCAGACTTGAAATAATTGGGCCGTATTTTCATCGTCGCTCGTGTTTTCTCCATTTTTCGCGCGCGCGCGCCACTACTCCGTCATAACTCATTCTTTTTTTAAGACTACTCGCTATCCGCCTGTATATTCACTTTCGCTGTTTTTCCAATCAAACGAAACATACACACACAGACAGTCGCACTCGGGTGCAATAATTGAGTATTAATATTAAAGTCGTGTGTTGTAAGTGTGCGCGGACAATGAATGAAAACAAAAGGCCTACTGCAGCAGCGGCTGCGGATGATAAACTGCCTGTAGTGGAGAGTGGCTGTAAAAGTATGTTCCTTAATGGCACGACGAGAAAGAAAGAGAGAGAGAGAGAGAGAAACAGGCCGGATGAAAGGCATAAAGAACAAAAATAATCAGGCCGTTTCGTCTCTCTCTCTGCGAATAATGCTCAATTATCCCTCATAATCACGACGCTCGGCGCGTGGCCGGCTGGCTGCGTCGTCCGCTCCGCTGTGTAAGCCCTTTGTGCGAATGAAGCACACTGCACGATGACGAGGAAATTCATTTTGCACGATATCCGCGCGATAACTAGTGGCACGCGCCTGCGACCGCCCGTTGCACATGTACACAAACACATGTACACGACAAGTCGAGGACGCTTCGTTCTTTTGAACGCGCGCCGCCAATTATGCCGATCCCAAATATGTGTGCTTGTTGCAGCAGCAGCAGCTGTCTTCGATATGCGACAGCGCCAGCGACTGTAAATTGCAACTGTCGATCCTCTTCAACTGCAAATTGTTCTCGGTATCGATATACATTCTATACTAATTCTACTCGCGTAATCCACCTTTCGTTTTACTGTGTTTGTATAGTCTTCAAAATTAGAATATCAGTTTCGAAACAACAGCGCTTCAAGTAATTTGGAAGTAAATTTTCTTCCACGTCTTTGTCTGCTGTTCTTTTACTAATATAATATAATTGAACAATTGATGAACGAATCGAACTTGATATACTTATCACTACGGATACACGTACAAGTACGCCTGTAGTTCTATATCAACACGCTCAACTGCCACGCATTAAAGTCTCCATTGGTAAAAACGTTCAATTATATCGTCGAAAAAGATTAATTATCGCGTATGGAGTTTAATGGATGAAAGTGTAGAAGTGAACTATTGAATTCGGTTGTGAATACGTCGGTTCGCTCAGAAGAAATATAACATACGTGAAAAATTTCATATTTACTTATGCAATATAAATGTTAGTTAAATACAAATTGTAAATGATGTATATTCACCTCTATCACGTTTGATTCGCCTGCAAATCGCGCACATCCGTCGCATGCAGTGTTGCCTTTCTGATTTTTGCTCAGTGTCCAAGGTAACCATGTTTAATACTTGCGTTCTTTAAACTATGTTCAAAACAACAACAACTAACAACGAAGAGAACAACGAAAAAAATAAAGTAGGTACTATAATTGCACGCGTGGCATGTATAGAAATATCACAAGAAGAAGCTCGCACTGCAGCCGAGCCGTAGGACGGACGAAAGAATTATATTGTTGGTCTCGCACAGAGTTCGTTTCAATGATTTATACGTAGATTCAACAGTAAAATGTCTGTCAATAAAGGTAGCACACTCGACTACTGTTCACATGTTTGTGGTAAAACTGCTGGCTCGTTGCGCGGAAGCATCGCGAGGCTGACGACGATGATTGGGATGACTAGAGCCTCCTGCGGCTGGTCCACCGGCAACGTCTCTCGTCGCTCGAGAGCCACTCGCCGGATTTGCTGCTGATCCCTTTGGTTCCTACACACATTATATGTACACACCTTCAGAATTTCGTTTCTTTTTTCTCTTTCATGCTCGCACACACAAGAACGTTTCTTCGAGCCGGAACTCTAATGTTGTTCCAAGAGCTCCCCGAAACGCTTGTATTTTGTCAGCAAGCACACATTTTTCCTTCACGCGCACTGCTCCGAAAAAGCTTTCAATCCTTTTTATCCGTGAATTTTTACTCTTTTTAAACGTTCGTTCGCTTGCGCGGATGGGTCATTCACCAGCAGCTCTAAGCCATTCATATTCGCGCGCACGTCAATCAAGTGCTGTGAAAACATTTCGTCGCTTAGAAATCTCCGTTTTTTTTTCTTTCTTTTTTTTTGGATTGTCGATGACTTACGACATTTTCAACCGCGTAACCAGCAATTAGCCATTTCGCGTGTTTTTACATTTTTTCATCTTTCGGTTATCTCAACTTAGTACATAGTAATTCGAAATTGATGACGTTTTTTATCGTTTGCTCGCAAATCACAGTGCATTAAAAACTGGATTATTTTATATAGGATTACGCGCGGCGAGTTAAGTTATTGACACGTACGCGCGTATTTCGTGTATGCCGTTGTTAATGCGTGTACGCAGGGAAGGAATCCAGAATTTATTAAAATCGCGTTATTAAAGGCATTATTAATCCAGGGCAGATTTTCAACACTGCCCGCGTTGTAAGGTGTTCTCTCTCTCTTTTTTTTAGGCATTGATTAAAAAGCGAGCTTGTAGCGGGTCGTAATGAAAGTGCAGCGCCGCATATACATATATCCACCGAAACACGTTTCGAAACACCTATATTTAAGTATCTCACATCGGCACATTTGTATCGGCCGAGCGCACGAGTATAACCGCCACTTATGAAAATATACAAGAGCGGCGTGCTCGTATATATATACACACGTGAATTTCCGTATCGGAAGAAGAAGACGAAGAAGAAGCGCGCGCGCGACTCGATATGCGAGTCAAATAGTCGAATTAAGAAGGTTTCTCCCGAAGGCAGTTAATGCGCTCGCTCGCTTCGGCTATCAATTAAATTGGAATGAAGCTTAATTAAGCGTGTATATAGGACTCGCGTGCCATACACAACACGTCGCATGCTCGCGCGCAGTGCAGTGTCGGAAAAATTTTTCGCCCCGCATATATTTATGGGTTCCACATGAGCTTGCGCTTGCCTGCCTGCCTGCCCGACTGCACGCGTGTCTAACGTAATATACGAATGCGCGATCCGGTTAATCGACTTGCTGCCTGCCGCCACCGCCGCCACCGCCGCTAGCACCGAGACACTTTGTTAAGTATAGCGCTCCGACATTTATATATCTCAGTTTTTCCGGACACATTCAAAATAGAATTATACGCTTTTAGCTTTTTTTCTTCTCTCTCTCTCTCTCTCTTTCTCTCTTTTACCCCGCGAGCGAGCTAGCTGCCGACTGCAGCGCTAATGCCGTAATTGAAAGCCCGTTTTTTTTTTTTCGTCTTCAAATTGATTATAGGCTGACAGTTTTTAGAGCAAAAGTTACGCGGGCAATTAAGGTTTTTGTTTTCTTTTTCCCCCGTGCGTCGGCACTTTTCATCTCCACGAGAAAACATTCGTCAGTGCATTTATGTATCTTTACAATGCGGCGGCGCGTGTGCGATTAATCAGAGCTGCAGCAGCGGCACGGCAGCGCGATATCGCTAATGCAAAGTCGTCAACTACTCGTTTGATATTCGTTTTCAATGACTTTAACGAAACTATTTATATATTATATAGCGATATAGGTATGCGCGTTTGATGAATGTGCTGCTGCAGCGAGCGCGTGCCATAAATTGATATTGAAACGTGTACATTGAGAGATAGTCGAGCGCGCGGTATTGGACAGAAATATTACAAGTATAGATTATGTAGACGCGACGCGACAGAAAGCCCGAGGTTTGTGGAACTCGTTGCCCCGATAAAAGACCAGTTTTAGAGCAGTTATACGCTCTCTGTCGCGTTATACGAGCACCGAAATATATATATGTATACGTATATTCGCGTTTTTTTGGTCTTTTTTCGCGACACGTCTCACGTGTAATTTTCTCATTATTCATTTCGCTTGTTTATCTGCATCGCACACATTGTACTAAGAGAATATTCGCGCTATATTTAACTGGCGCGCTATCTGTAACACTTGCTCGCTTAAAATTACTTATAGCGCGATCCACGCGGAGTTAAGAGTGTACACGCGTTATAGATTATAGATTATGTCCTTCTCTTTTTTTTTTCATTACAACCTGCAAAACACGATTAACTCTGCATTAACATCGTTATTATCGGCACGCAGTTCCGAAGAAAGAAAAAAGGGAATTTAACACGCTCGCCGTCTATAAATTAACGCTATCGCATATGTACGTGCGAGTCTGCAATTTATTTATTAACGGAACACCACTTAGCGATGTATTTCGTTTTTTCGTCGATCGACGTATTTATTCGATTATAATTGTGATCTAGGCGATAGAAAAGCGTATCGTGTGTGCGCCGGCGCGAAGAGTGGTAGCGCTAATGCACCGATTAACATCGCGCGCTCGCAGTCAGTCGGCGCGAGCGCGAGCGTCGACTGATTTAATTATCAGATGCAACGCCAGCGATAACGCAGCAGCAGCAGCCAATCTCGCAGAGGAGGAAGCTTCATTAGCCGCGCGGGTGCGTCTTCTCTCTCGTATACAGTATGCGTCGTTCGAAACTGGATTTTCGTCGCGACGTTTATTTCTTTTATTTTTTTTTTCTTATTCTTTCTCTCCTTTAATCACGAAGCGCGCACGCGTGTACCGTAAACTTTATATATCTCCGCGCGTCGCGCGAAGATGCTTGTCTTGGGTGGCGCGTATCGCGCGGCAACTCTCTTATTCGCGCTCGCCATCCCATCGTAAATTTTCAGCCCTCCCCACAAACGCACGAGTGTTAAAATTTTTACGCTGTCGTGTGGCAGGCACATTCTCGACCTTTTTTTTTCTCTTCTTTACTTTTATTTCGTTTCGTTTTATCCGCTGCAATCGGAGGTGCACTCGCGATAATCACTTTTATATATCCGCGCTGTATGGCAATGGTAATTTGCGCGCGCGTAAAAAAGGCCATTCGATCGACTGTAAATACGAATTATTATTAATGATGTCTTATTTACTAAGTGCGAGGTTTCCACGGTAGCACAATTACAAAACTTGCTTGCGAACGGAAAGGAGTATAAGCACTTGATTGAGCACGTGTATGTAACTTCACCAATTGATCACCAATTTTTTCTTTTTTTTTTTTTTTTTGTCACGAAAGCTTTTTCGGAGCAGATGCAATACAAACACACACACGCACCATTCGTTGTGAATCCTCGTTGGCCTGAGCTGGATCAATCAGCAACTGGTCGCAGTGGCACGTGCGACGACGGCGACGAGTTTGTCCAAGACAGCAGCAGAAGATGAATAAGAAGAGGAGAGTAGCTGCATATTTGCAGTTGTGGCGGGAGAGAGAGCAGCTCCCTCGAAGCGCGAGGGAACACGTTCGGCGAGCCGGCCGATTTTATGAATGAGCGGCTTGCGAAAGCGGCTTTTCACTAGCCGAACAGGAAACCGCAGTAGAAGAAGAACCAGCGGTAGTAAGTTGGTTCGGTAGCACAGCAAACGCGCAGCTGGATGGGCGCGAGTGGATCAGCTGACTGTCGGCTCCCTTTGTTTACCCTGCGCAGCAGACGGTGTTTGGCCTGCGTGCCAAATACGGAAAGCGCTCTCCTCCTTTTTCAGGCAGCGTGGAGCACGAGCTGGCACGAGTATGCAGCCAGCGGAGAGCTGAGCTTGACTGTGGTGAGCACTGCGCGCGTGTATGTGCGGCCGGACTGTCGGCTCGTTTCGGACTGAGGCTGTGCTGCGTGCGGCCCGTCGTCGCGCCAGCGCCACGCTACGTGTATACCTATACAGTCTCCGTGTGTGTCTACACTCACTCGCTGCTTACTCGCTCTCTTGAGCCTGCTGCCGCTGCTGCTGCTGCTGCTGCCTCGTAGGCTTGCTCGGCTCGGCTCGACGAGCCACGTGACGGACCCTGCGGGAGGTAGGACTGTGTGTGTGTGAGAGCGAGAGAGAACGACATGCACGCACACCACTCTCTGCATCTTCGCTGCCTCTGAGCATGAGAGAGACCCTCGCCGAGGAGCTGCAGTCCCCTGGAGATTCTTGCTCCTCCGAGGATCCCGGACGAGGTGTTTTCTCTCTCTCTCTCTCTCTCTCTCTCTCTCTCGCAGACTCTACCATTTCTTCCCTTAATCTTAATCAATTCTCTCTCGTTCTTTTTCTCAACAACGACCATCGCCATCTGACAGCCATCCAATATTTACGTACTCATCCTCTTCATTACGACTGCACTCGCCGCTTCTCCAATTTATTAATTTAATTTTAATGTTATACAAGCCGAGAGCACATTTCTGCTGTCGAGGGACCCTTTTTTTTCATTCTCGCTCCGACACGACAACGTTCGTTCGCTCGTTCGTCCGCCGAGACAAGCCGGATTGTACTATTTTCCATAAACATCCGAGGCTTTTTACCATTTTTCAAATACGAGACTCGTGTATACAAGTGCGCCTGCGTGCGTTGGTCTATTCCAGAGGCAGGAAATTTGAGCTGTTTTTAGTTAAAATTATTCGCGCTTTTATTTTTAAAAGCACTGACCTACATTCTATTTTCCAAGTTTCCCAATTTTGCGAGGGCTATAAATATGGACTAAAAAACTAGGTGTGTTTACGCTTCACTTGAATCATTGTCAAGCGTTTCGTAACCCAATGCTCGAAAGCTCAACCATCTACAATCTTCCGACAAAATCCGCGTAAATTTTGTAATTTCAAAACGAAGTGGCGAGTCAGGGAAAGATATTGGGAGCTTCGAGTCGATGACTCGAAAAAAGACGACGGGGGCAAACATAGTGTTTGTTTAAATTTTATTACGAATGCAGGCCGAGACGGGGAGAGAGAGAGCGTGTTTATGGGCCGGCAACGAGCACAGCACGCAAGTCACGCACGCGCCATTTGTCTTGTAAAAGAGGTGTTTTCTAGGGGATATTCAAATGCAACATTGAATTTTTGTCACACTCTGTTGTTATGTGATTCAGCAGCAGCACTCGCCCCCTTCTTTGACGTTTCTTCTCTTTCAATAATGAGACGACGTGCGCTGGCGAAAAAGCAAGTTTTCGGCTCCCCGCAAGCTCGCGGTTTAATGAATTTTATGCGATCTTTAATTTAACAGATATCTCTCGTTAAGCGAGCTGTGCGATGTGAGAGAGAGAAGACGTATTGCATCGCGTGGCTTCTTCTGCGGCCGCGACGGCAGCCGACGGTGGCACAGCGTGTTACGAGGTTCTCCACTTCAGCAGGCGGCAGGCAGAGAGCCACGGCGGCCCGCGCGGAGAGGGAATCCAGGCCTCATGCACGCACCGATCCTTTCGATCTCTCTCTCTCTCTCTCTCCCTGTTGTTTGTAGTGGGAGGCGTAGGAGGATTGTCTCGTGGTAGGGGGCCCAGCTAAAAAAGAGAGAGGGAATTCAACGAGAGCGAGAGCCAACTGAGAGTCACTGACGACTGCCACTGGGAAGGGGACAACCCAACCACCTCCGAATACCTTTTTCAACAATTATTTACTATCACAACACGTATACACACACAATCGGCTGCTGCTACTTAACTTCGACGTCGACGAGAGTCTTGAACCATTAAAAATCACACGAAATTTCTAATTGACAGGACACGTCTCTCTCCTTCCTTTCACACTTGGAAAGTTTAACGAAGAGCTGGGATACGTACGTACGTGGATAGCGGAGTATGCAAAGATCGAGAGAAGTGAAACCGCAAATTGAGGGAGAAGAAAATACGCCTGGAGGGCATATGTGAAGCAGGAAAAACGAGCGGGAATATAATGCGGGATGAAATTATTGGTATTTTGATGAAGTGCTAGCGTGTGAAAGGGTTTTAAGGCATACGACTGGTTTATGACGTATTATATACGAGATGCGTGAAAAAGCTTGTTACGCGTGGAGCATCCTATTTGAACACGCGCAAATGATTGATGAGACGGTTTTTCAATTCGATAATACACCATTTCAGAGAGCTCAGGCCAATTTTATACAACACAACCATATATATAGCTGTCATTCCAACTGAAAATTATCATTAACTCGATACTTCGATTATTGATGATGTAAATATTTATTTGCGTTATCAGAATCGAACGACACAATTACGACGCGTGCCTGAATCTATAGAAACGTCGTCGTTGACTAATGTATTCACTAAATATGGACCAAATTTCAACATGGTAAATAAGAGCAATCTAGGTTAAAGAACAGAAGTGGACTCGAAGCGAAGACACGAGGCGGAGTACACGAATTAAAAGTCAAAGAGGAAAAAAAAAACAGCGTATAATGACGCGAAACCGCAGGCGTGTGCCGCGTGCACGAATGAGGTTTACTTTGGTCGAGAATCGAGGTAATTTCACTCTCTAGCCGATGTCATTTGAATTCCGTAAATAAAAACAGTCCTAGCCGCGGTGTGTTGTACGATTTCCTCTATAAATCAAACATTTCAAAGACTCTCTCGGCTGAGATTTCGAAATCCACTTTAAAAACTAATGAAGTGAAAAGTAGAATAAGGTTGTCAGCGATCATTGCATTTCCGAAATTGATTGAAACGCACACACGCACACAGTAGCGCAAGCGCGCGAGTGCCGAAAATAGAGCTGCAACATCCCCAGAGTCGCGAGGAGAGTGCGTGACTACAAAATATTTCGAGAGACTGCGCGCCGTTGCATCTAAGTTTAGATCGGCGCGATGGATCCCGTTTTGATCGCGCGAGAGGCGGCTACCATGGAGATGGAATTACGAAAGCCGCGGTGTACGATAGTAGCAGGCGAAAAAACCTGCATGTGGAGCAGAGAGCAAGGGACACGTAAAAACGAAGAAGAAGAAGAAAAGAAAAGAAGACACGAGAAGAAGAAGAAGAAGAAGAAGCAGCAGAAGAGGGAGCACGTGCCGGGACTGTTGATCGGCGAGAGCAGAAGCCGCTCGCGCAACGTATAGGAAGCAGTGTATAGGCTCGGATTTCCGTGCAGCTTTGTAGAATTTTAAGAAATCAGCTGATGCGACAGCCAAGCGCGCGTGTCGAGCCCACAGCTGATCACAGCTTGCACGCACTGCCCACTCCATGCTAATTACATCCTTGTCGACGTTGCTTGTCTTCGCCCTACTCTCCATGTACACCTCTGTAATAATTGGAAGGGACCAAAGCTCTCTCTTCATCCTTTCTTTTGCTTTTCTTGCACAACTTACATGCTTCACTTAAGATGATTAATATTGTAAATGCTGCATCTCTCCAACTAATTGAGCAACAATAATTGAGGCTACGCAGCGAAGTTGAAGTAAAAGCTTGCGCGCGCAACTTCTAAACGAACATCGGTATTTTGGAGTTATTTTTGCCTTGCAGCACGACACTCTATTTAAAACCTACGCTTAGGGAAGAACTTGATGTAAACTACGATATACCAGGTTCCCCTATTTACGCCTTCACTATGAATCGTCGTTTTTATTTTTAGCGTTACACACACACACACACACACAGTTTAGTGTTGATTGTCTTCACAACTCGCAGGGGTACTATAAAGTAAAATAAAACGTGCATATAATAAGCCGTTTACACCACTATGAGATCATAGTTTTTATTCGAAACATTTGCAACACTTATGTGTGATTATTCTAATAAATTAATGTATTTCAGTTTCACGCGCGAGCGAGCGCCATTTAACTATTTCAATATTTATGATCGTTGCAATAAAAAAGTTGATTAATAGCTGTTTTTTTTCGATTATACGTTTCCCAAAATGGTTAATACATTCAAGCGATACGTGACGCACTGTGGTGTTCGATCGGATTGCCCGAGCGTGTGTTTGATATCAATTAAGGGCAAAACAGATCGCAACACAAACGTCACGATGGCATTAGATCATTAAATAGATCGTTCGTCGAAAAAAAAACGTAAGACTGTCGATTCGTCGGAACTAATTTGCGTAAAAAACGAATAATAAAAAGTTTTTCTGCTATTAACTATAAGATGTCTGCAGCTGATAAAATTAACAATATATCGCATGCACATTTTATCGTAATGAAGAGTTGGTAAAAAGTGTAATATTCCTAAAAAAAAACTATAGCACTAATGCTTGCGTGAAATCATCAGATCTTAAATGGTAATAATTCCAGGAATTTCATTAAGCTATTAAACACACTTACAATAATCTAACATATTCATCAAGAATAAATATAAGCATTTGAAATATACTAATAGGTCTTGTTTACGGTGGTGAATCGCGCACAACTTTTTGCCCCTTTTTCCGCATAATACACTGTTGAATCTCCCATTCGCTTGCATTCATCGCGCAATAAATGCTCACGTGCATTTCCGAATCTCTCAGCCTTCCCCCTTAACTGCAACTCGCGTAGATGCATGAATTGCAATACTTAAGCATATAAAAAATCATGGATGGTTACGGGTGTATTATTTCATGAATTTCCTGTGTACGCCATCAAGGATCAATAAAAACATCCGCAGTATCGAGTTAGACACTTAATTAGCTATCTTTTTTGGGTTTAAAACAAAATTAATGCAACTATTGTTGATATTTTGCTTGTAAATTGCGCAATCAGGGGTTTCATTAACTTACGAACGACATGAGTGACAAGTAGAAAGCCATTAGGTAACCAATTGGACTTACCTGAAACAGAAAAGGAGAACAATGTCAGTTATACAAGCGATATAATGTTGAAAATATATTACAGGCTATTATAAAATAGAAGGAGATATTGGGTTGGTGGAGCGCGATCATGGCGGATAATTATCGAGCGGGTGGTGTCAGGTGTGCGCTTGGGCAAATAATGAATAAAGTAAGTGCTCTCTCTCTCTCTCTCTCTCTCTCCAGTGGATTCCTCCTTACGGCCGATCATTAGCGCACTCGGGGAATGTTAACGAATGTTTCGCACGAGGTTTTGCAAAGAGAGGAGGGCGCGCGGCGCGCAATTTTCGCTCGGCCATTCCGCATATATACGCTGCCAGTTATTTCTTTCTTCTGTATGGCGGCCACGCGCCACTCGCGCGTGCAATCGCAGTGTGAACTCGCCGACACTCGCAGCAGGGATATATTATCCATTCAATTATCGCATAATAAACGCGCGCCTTTTCTGTTTTTTTATTCTTCCGCGACTTCTATTTCTGGGTCATTGCTAATGCTGCATACCTACGTGCGAGCGGACAGTCTGTGTGAAAATTGCCCAATCTGACGACGACTAGTAGTCATTAGTCACTATTGTTTGTTATTCGTTTGTGTTTGCCTCGGAGAGCTTTTACTTCATATATATGCGTAAAAATAGCATGTCAACATGATTTTACAACTCGGTTAACTTGGGAATTCGAACGAGCAGCGGAGAGTTATTTTAATAAGACACTTATATTTTTCGTCTGCGTTTGGTATGGTAAATCGAACGCTCATTGCGGTGAATCGGCATCTTGGATATACACGTAAACATTAATTCGAACGACTCTTTACAACGTCATTATCCAGCTCCGCCCTAATGAATTCATTTTTTAAACGAGAAAATTTCATCGATCGGCTCTTCGGATACTTTCACTGTTAAGGCTACCACTATGTAACTGTTATAGATACATTCGAAGACGAGTAATATACAATTTGGTATTTGACACTTGGCGATTATGAATATATGACTGGCGTCTGGTAATGAGGAACAGCAGGATAATCGAGTTTAATGAAAAGAAAAAGAAGCATTAACATATTGAGAGACTGAAATTTTACGATGCCGAGGAGGCATTGAGATGACATTTCGATCAACGACTCACGCACACTGCACTTTCGTAAGAGCTCATTTCAAATTTAAATCAGTGAATCAGCTTGTGACAAAACAAATAGAAAACAATATTTTTGTAACGCACGCCTTTAATTCACGAAATTTCCAGGAGGAATATTCATCTGCCTCGGAGCGCGCCTAAATATAATTATAGCAACAAGGCCGCGTCGCAAACATCGGTTTCCGCGGAAGCGAAGTAATAAAAATGACAACGAAAATTTCCCCGCGTGAATAATCAGAAAAGCCATGTTGGATGTTGTCTTGAATCGACAACAATAGAGGCGATCGCGAGGCTGCTGAGGCGCACCTTCGTCGAGAGTCGACGTATAGTGTCAGGACAATTGTCAGCGGCTGTCAGGGTTCCGCGAGAGCAGAGGGAAAGAGCGAGATCGGTTGGGCTTTCTTAATCCGACCGAATGGATGTATCGGTGCCAGAGCACTGCAGCAGCGAGTTGGGTATATACGTGCACGGCTAAGTGGAGCGTGGGCGCGCGAGTATAGGTAGCAGCAGCAATTCTGCCGAAAACGCACACTCGAGGTGGGCGGCCCAGCCACGCGTCGGCCACCTTTCCAATCCAAATGCCCCAATGTCCGAGCGAACAAACAGCTTTCGTTTCTCCTCGTTTCTTTTTTTTTTTTTTTTGTCTTTTTTCCCCCGATTTTGCTCCGCTGCAGCTTTTTTCGCCCGTTCTCTCCCTCATTTTCATGCGCCTGAGACCACGACTTTGTGCACTTTCATTAAATTTAATGTGGCAAATCTCCAATAATCGCGCACGGAGAAAGTAACGATTCGTTTACTTTGTTTTTTATTTGGCAAAGTTCCTATCAAAAGGTGCTTGATTTGAAATAAAATTGGTCAATGACACGAAAAAAAGAGTGGCTAGCTGAGTATGGTGGGCGAGCGCGCGTGTACGTATAGAGAGAGGAGAAGAGACGAAAAGAAAGAGAGAAGGAGGCGCGCGCAAGACGCGTGGCCCTTTCGTCCGATTGTGCGCGCTGCCGCGCCGCTGAAGTTTTATCGGTTGCACGATCGGCCGTAGTATATCCAGCGTGGGCGCGAGTGTTTCCGCTTCGTATATATATATACGCTATACAGCACGAGAGAAAGATTATGTATCGTGTGCGCAGTTTGCCCGCTAAGAGTGTATATAGCCCTTTCTTTTTGCCCCTTTTCGCGCGGCGCGGCCGACTTTTTCGGCGCGCCGCCGCCATGTACGAAATTTTAATCTGACGTATCGGTTGCGTGTCGTGCTGCTGCTGCCTCGTTTTTTTCTTTACAGGTAGCACCCGCGACAAATCGGATTTTCGGCCTCGATGCCCTGTCGACGAGGCCTGCTTAAGCCGAGCTGCTTCTGATTTTACATGCCTTCTTTTTCTTCCCTTCGCAACCGACTACCGTATACGCGATCGTTAATCTTCTTATTAATAAAGCGCCCATATCGCTCGATTAGCCAGGCTATATTTCAACGAGCGTAATTGAAACAATCGCGGCTCTCATGTATTCGTATACAACACAACTGCGCGAGCATGAGCGCCGTAATGGAATCAGCGAGTGGCGGTTAATCTATTTTTCAAGCAATAAAATAAGCTGAAAGCCGCTATAGCTCAGGGCTATGCAACGCGCCTCTCTCCGCCGTGCACATAAATAAATGAAAATAGGAAAACGCGCGGCGTAAAGCGAGGAAAAATAATTGTCCGCTGCTCGCGACGAAACAAAAAAAAAGAGCAAAGGAAAAAAAAAATGTCTCTCTCCGATTGCCCTTCGGAAGACATGGAATACTCGCGCGAATGCGTGAAAAGCGCAGGCGCGTAAATCACCGCGCTAATAGCAAGCCTCGGCGCTCGTATGTGTGTATGTGTGCTCTTTGCGCAAAGCCAAACGCCCGCGGTACTGCATTATTGGGACGAGAGGCGCGAGCGCGCGTGTGAAAGAAAATGCCGACTTCGTTCGTATCGTTTGTTCTTCTCTTTTTTTTCCTTCTTCTTCTCTTAGCTTGTCCGAGATCGTCGAGAGAATAAAAACGAGCGATGTAAACAAGCTTTTCGCCAAGTACTAATGAGGGCGCGGGCGTGACTCGTTAAAAAAATATATATGTCCGTGTCTTCTGCGACGAGATGCGGTTCATGCGTGCAGTTTTAATATTTCTCAAAAGGCTCGCTGCTACCGCATGGGAAAGATTACGCGCGCGACTCTATTTTACGGGTGATAAATAATAAGACCTTTTGCGCGCGACTCGCTGAAAGCTCCACTGAAATGCGGCATAACTTAGTCTCTAAGTATTTTTGAAATATCTGCTTCTGCTTAGCGTGTGTATAGTATAACTTGCGGGATATATAATGGATGAACTGGGAAAAATTATAATTAGTTTTCGTAACAGAAGAGAGCGAGCTAATAGTGCATATGCAACGCGGTGCAGGTAATTCGCGCTGCTGAACTGCAAATAAAATCGAACAACTAATAGACGAGTTGATTAAATTTGTGTGTATCTGCACGCTGCAGCAGGTCTGTTGTAAGAATCCTTTAAGCTTTCATGTCGAACCAATGAATTTCTAATCTAATCAATGCGCAACAGAAAGAGATTAGATATGGAAGCGATCGAATCAGCCATCGACATATCCTGCGTACAAGCGACTATAGATAATAGCGGGATTAAAAGGAGTTCTCTCTCAACTCGCTCTCTCTCAATCTGTATACACATGCTATGTATGCAAAGTAGTGGTGCTCGGTAAGGATCGATGGAAAGTCATTAATCGCGAGCTCATAGAGGCTAATGCTCGTAATTCAATAGGGCCTCGCGTTGACTAATAGCACGCGGCGGCGGCTAGATAGGATGAAAAATTGCCCGCGTGCAGCTCATGCTGCTCTCGTTATCACTGAAGCGCGCGCGCTCATTCAAATACGCCGATCGTCGTCGTCGTCGCATAGGCGCGTGCGCGCGCCGCACCGATAAACAATAAATAACATGCAGCCGCCGCCGCCGCCACTACGCCGACCTCGAGTAAATTGCCTCCTCGCGCACGTGACGCGCCGCCGGCAAACTACGCGCTTTCATATATACATATACCTATATGTATAAGCGAAAATTTACGCCACGTTCTCTGTCTGTCTTTTTTTCCTTTTTTTTTTTTTGCTGCAGCACGATTGTTGGCTCAGCTCTGCTATTATAGGCTTACACTTGCTATTACAATTTCCGAAGCTTTAATACGAGTTTTATTAATGTGCCCGTTTCACCTAACATCATCCACACGCAATGATTGTATCGCATGCAGCCGCGATAATGCGCCACCAATTCAGTCGGCCGCCAGTTTTTGCATATACGCGTCCGGCGCTCTCGTGTATTATACTTTTTTGCCAAAGAACAATGAAACTGATGACCAATCATTACACACTCTTGAAGAAGGGTACCTTTTCGTTTGGTGCGTTTTTCAATGAAAAGTGTTATCCGACCGTCTGCTGGTCTGACCAAAGCGGCTTGTTCTACTTGCTCGCTACACGTAAACGCACTCCTATGATATATAACGTTCGAGCTCAGCGACATGTTTTTTCTCTTTTCAGCTTGCCTATGTATGAACGATGGCACGATAACCGCACTGATTAAATATGTATCGATACAGGGATTTTTATGGATAGTAATGGCTCGGCCATTAAAAATATCAGTTGCTCTCGTATATTGACGTGTATTAATATATATGAATGGTGAACGGCATTGGTATATATACTGCACGCAGAGCATATGGATATAGAGGCAAGTTAATCGGTACAAGTTCGAAGCGAACAACGACATCAATATTTTCAGTGGCGCGCGCCAATAACTCATCGATCTAACAAACAAAAGCCGACAAGAACAAAAGTATACATTATACGCGCCGGAGTAGAGAGCTGACGCAGCGGCAAAGGATCGATAAGAATCCCCGCGCGACAACGAACAAAAAAAAAAGAAAAAGAAAAAATATAAGGAACGAGCTATCCTCGTTTGCGATGCAAATGCACAGCTGAAAGGAGTATAGCGGCTCGTGTCAATCGTTTGTCCAAGGGCCGCGTGTGCCGGCGGCATCAATCAACTGCAGGACTCGCTGCAGTAGTGGCCTGCCGATTGAATGCGCGCGGCAGCAGCAGCAGCAGCAGCTCCAAGTGCAAGCGCAACAGGCTTCTATACCCGTGTCAAATTGGCGCTCGTGTAATGAACTACAAACAGACGTCTATTGTTAGCTGAAAGTGCGAAAGCCAGCTTTCTTTCATCGCGCTCGGCGCTGAATGTGGGTCGACTGCACTGTCACTATATAAGCTGCCTCGTATCTCGAGCACTGCACACATAATCGACTCTCGCACTATATACGCATCGGACATTCCTCGGGGGGGCTTCAATGGCTCTCGATCTTCTTCTCCCCCCTCGGGAGACTTTAAGAGAGTCCTGCCGATCGCTTGACGGCTCTTTCTCTCTTCTACACTTCGCTGCTTGTATACTCGCACTTGCTTCACTTGGCATTGACAGGCAAATTTCCGAGCGTTTGCTTTATGATAATCGCGACTCGGCCGTTGGCTTATTAACATCCGCGGCAAATGTGGCTGCCGCTCCGCGGGATTGGGAGGCGAGATTAAATTGACAGGAAGGATTTGCGAGTGGTTTGTTGTTCGCTGTATAGAGGCGGCTGCTGGCACAAAGCCGCGCGCGATCGTGCAGCCTACATGTGCAGCTTTGGAGGCTTCCTTTGAGATCGCTCTCGATGCGCTGCTGCAGCGGCAGCTAACTCGGGCGCGCTCTATTCGGGGCCCCCCTTTTTGCGATTTATCCAAGATTTACCGAGGCCACGTGGGCAAAGAATCGAGAGCGGCTGCGGCGGCGGCGGCGGCCCCCAGCTGAATCGAAAGATCGATCGCGGAGCCGTACGTAGTGGCACAGGTGTTAACGCTCGCCACTTGCAGCAGCGGCAGCAGGCAGCAGCAGTTCAGGTCGTATAGCTGCTGCCGCGGATTCTGCGCATTTTTCCGCCCGATTGTTTCGCTCGTAATTTATAACTCCATGCTCCTTTGCTCTCTATCGGCCAGCAGCAGCAGCAGCTCGACTCCTTTGCCAAAGCGCGCGCGCGCACGCTTTGTTTTATCTTGCCTTCCCTGCGCGAGCATGATTAATTTTTTTTTACAAGCTCCCCTTATTCCGCTTGTTCACTTGGGCAACTGCGTCGGCCTTAGAATAGAGCCCTTTATTTATTGTCAGCGAAGGATAAAGTACACCGACCGCTGCCAGCTATACTATATATACATATTGTAATAAGCCGAAGACGCCTGCGTAATTGTCCGTAGCTTTATTTCCACTCGCCGCGAGAGCGAATGTATATAATAAACCGAGCCGCGCAGCAGATTGCTCAATTCGATATATCCAATTTATTTGCAGATTGTTTCTAAAGCAATGGCTTTAAAGCGGCGAGAACGAAAGCGCGACCTTGAAAATTCGTAAACCCGACCTAAATCTATTGATCAAAGATACGTGCGCGTTGCAGCCGCGAATCTGGGAGAATGATTGTTTAGGCTCTCTCTCTCTCTCTCTCTCTCTTTCTCTCCCAGACAGCAGACTGCCGCTGGCAGCCGCGCGCGAGTAGTATAGTAATCTATATCGGCGAATCGTGTCGAGAGGAAACTTTGCAGCGGCAGCAGTAGAACTGTACGTTGGCACTTGGCCAGCACTCGCAACTACTACAACTCGCCGGCTGATAGGCCTAATAATTTTGCCAGCGCCGAGCGCGAGCGCGCACCGCAGTAGCCGATAAGTGAAAATTAATAAAGTGGTAACGTATTGCCGCGCGCGACTGCAGCGAGCCGCACTTATACGAGCTGGGTTAATGGGCCGCCACCAGTCGTATAGTATAGCCGAGATGTGTTTGCCTTTATAATGCGTATACACTTATGACGAGATATACTAGCAACTTTTTATGCCGTATCTTTATATCGATCGCTATTTATTACGCGCTCGTCATTTGTCGCGAGCCGCCGGCTGATTGATCATTATATTATGTGCATTGGATTATAGTGCTTACCGACGAAAAAAAACCATACCCGCCTAGAGCGGTCACTTCAAATAAATCTTTTTCTATGCGATTAAACACCTGCTTTGCTAATTATTATCATTGATGCCTGTG
Source organism: Galeopsomyia nigrocyanea (assembly GCA_035047105.1). NCBI lineage: Eukaryota > Metazoa > Arthropoda > Insecta > Hymenoptera > Eulophidae > Galeopsomyia > Galeopsomyia nigrocyanea. The sequence goes on from JAWWMK010000002.1 coordinate 167,146, forward strand.
GCTGTCGTTTGAAAACGTTGCTATATCTCCCCGCTTTGAGAAAATATGATTTTTTTTTGTCGGTAAAGTCACGTTAAGCTCGAACAAGCTTATACAATGACACAAGAGAGGCAGCCGGCTACACGACTAAAGTCGTAAAGTGTCAAAAAGAAATAAAAAGAAGATGACTTTAGGCAGTCGGAAATCTCGAAACAGTGTAGCAGCTCGCTTGAGAAAGAGAGAGAGAGAGAGAGAGAGAGAGAGAGAGAGAGAGAGAGAAAGAGAGTCGACGTCCAAGTTTATCCGTGTGTTCTATTATGAAGCATTTCTCTCTATCTTGGAACGGAGCTTGCGCGAGTAGTAGTGCAAGCGGTGGCGGGCGGCGTTGGTGGATGGCGGGTGCGCAGCTGTTTAGCCTCGTTTCGCCCAACGCTTAATGTCTCATCTAAGTCTAGCGCTGACTGTCTTTCTCGCTTTCTCTCTCTCGCAAGTCCTAACTTAGAATCTACTTTTAACGAGCTATTTCGGCATTCGAAAAAAACGAAGAAGAAGAACAAAAATCTCGAGGAAAAAGTTACTGCGCTCTGAGGAAAAAAAGTAGAAAGCAGAATTTACCGAAGTAAATAAAAAGTACATAAGTGCGCTGCATTCTCGAGATAATTGCGAGTAGTTATACATCGGATGATTGCGGAGGAGGAGCTGTCGCGAGTGACAAGGAGACATCGTCGTTGTCAAGTTTATACAGTGGTGTTGTAGTGCCTGGTATATATATCGGGCTGTTTACTGCATAGTAGTGGCCGCGCGACAAAAGTAATTTCTCTGCGCGGGCGAGCATTAATAAGCCTAGAGAACAGAGAACAGCAGCAGCAGCAGCCAAATGGACAGTCGCGGCAACTTGGAATAGCCGCGCGCGACTGGCTCTCGGAATAGAGCTTTAAGGCTGAAAAGCCAAAAGCTCCATGTCCCAGAAGCGAGCTGCGATCCCAAGAATTTCCGACTACTGTTTTCGGGGGTGGAGTCGCCGCCGCTGCTGGCTGCTGACCTACGTTTCAACTCGCTCTCGCTCCAGTGCCAAAACCGCCGCCGCCGCTACTACTACCGCATATTACCTACTACCATCTCTCTCTCTCTCTCTCTCTCTCTCTCTCTCTCTCTCTCTCTCTCTCTCTCTCTCGCTCTCTCTCTCTCTCTCTCT